>CAJDSM010052634.1:0-14696 GCA_903981925.1 Ostrea lurida | reverse complement strand
CCACTCTGCTTCGGCTGTTCCTTCGGTTACAGACAACGTTCTCGCATTGATGCAGTTTAGAAAAATTCACTAAGGAAATAATTGTAAGTTATTTGCAACCATTTTCATGTTTCATAACGGTCGTGTAAGTGGAGATGACGAAACGGATATTTTGTTTTGAACACGTGAATTCATATATCCAATATGGCAACAATCCGATCACATCCGAGGTCAGTGTGCGAGGTACGAGCCACGCGCGGAGTTCAGAGTGCTGACCCTGGTCAGTTACATTAATATAGAGCGCCAAATTAGCATACACTCAAATTAATTGAAGATATCATTAATTATTTCAAGATATCATCAATTCATATGATGCGCGTAATTAAATATCAAAGATTTTTTCAAATAATTAATTCCATTCCATTCTGAATTATTGCGTGATACAATGGAATGATATCATTAACTATTCTGCTGAACAGAAACGCGCTACAATTGAATTATTGTCCTTATCACTCTCTTCAATTAAAGTAATGATATCATTTATTCAGTTAATGTGCGTAATAATTCAACTTACTGATTCAACCAGATAAGCAAATGTATAAAGGTATTGCTTATATTTATATTTTCATTCATGTATCAAAAGAAAGTCCGCCTGGGACAATACTTCTTAAGAAAGACTACACGTTACTGATTATATGTATGGTTATGCTTAGATAAGACTAAGGTTCTGATTTAATATGTATGAGTTAAGACCATCACGTTACTGATTTATATGTATGGTTCGAAAGGGGTCTTTTAATGGTGTTCTTCATCCTTAAAGAAGTCAAGAAACTTAAATCAATTATCTATATAAATTACATGCTATATAAAGACTCGGTGCAGACACCATTTATAGTTGTAGATATTTGTAAATCAGACAAACCTCGACAAAACCAGCAAAGATTCCGACAAAGAGGGACAGCGCCACAAGTCCGGACAGAAGACGGGGGAACATGGTGCTGCGTCAGGGGTCGGGCTGGCGTCTCTCATGTAGCTTATTATATATAGCACAATAGAAAAGGCGGGTGATTCATATCATCAAACGCACCTAGGTAACATGGACGGTCTACAGATGAAACTTGTGATACTGTCATATGTCGGAGTATTAAAAGTACAATAAGTCAATAAAGAGCGTGATGTTTTGAGTTTATCTCCTCCTTAAACACTTATTAATTTCTCTGATCTATGTTATGGGGAGCGTTGTTGCCGCACACATATATTGGTGGGTTTTTTTTACACGATCGTTTGTACTATTGAAAACTTTCACAATATTAATCGATGTTGAAAAGCTAAAGTTTGAGCAACCACTGTATATTTACTCGCAAAATTTTGCCGATTTCATGCTCGAATCCCTCGCTTCATTCTTGGGCATTTACATCGGCATTTGTATACACTGGTGGATATAACATATATGATATGAATTTTAAAACTGGGAAAATTTGTGAACATCGAAATAAATATTGTCCGGGGTGACTAAAAGTTGAGTTTTTAGGAAAGTCGCATCTGACGTCACGGCACCACTTGACTACCTAGCGAATTAAAATGACGGATTAGATTTAAATCCGTATTGTCGCTAATTATCGCAATATTTTTGGCAAACTGACTATCAGAATTAATTACTTTACACACAAGCAAAATAATTCCCAGATCCCATATTTATGTAGCAATATTCCATCATCACCTGCATATGGTTTGTTTCAACTTACTGTAAGCTGCTTAAATTCCACGGTGCTAAATTTTTCACGATTTTAACAAGGACATAATCGCGATGATAGTGTAGATGTATAAACTGCTTATAGAATAGAAGTATATTACTCGTTGCCAATGAGAAAGCTTGTTCTCCCACTACTTCGGTGAACTAACGATGACAAGGAGTTGTGTATTGACGATAGTAGATTATCTTAATTCTAAAGGACTGCATGACTTCTTCATGCTTGGGAAAAGCTTACTTTGACTAAGCCGCAATAAAAGATAGGAGCATTCAGTTTGTATTTTCTTCTATCTTAAGCCAGAGTGAACTCTACTGGACGACGAATTACGTCTCTCTCGACATGCATGTTTATGAGAAATGATGATCTTTTCGCGCAGTCACAGGTGAAAGGAGAGAGGAGCTTATTACATTTCAGTCGTGACTTGTGACGATGGAAGATGACGAACAGCGATCAATCTCGTAAGTCTCAAACAGAATACAAAGCAAGAGTTGGGCAAACACGGACCCCTGGACACATCAGAGATGGGATCAGGTACCTAGGAGGAGTAAGCATCCCCTGTTGATCGGTTACACCCGTCGTGAGCCCATTATCTTGATCAGGTAATTGATGTAGTCAAAATCTGTGTGTAAAGAACGGCTTAACAGTTGTTATGAAACACGACCCAATGGCAGATTGTGATGGAAAACTAGATCGTTATAACGAGTCACGACCATAGAATGTGAAATGTTGACTTCAAGCGTGACTGTTGCAACAACTTGTTTGTAAGTAGCCTGTCTTGATTCGATAACTGATCATACTCAGAACAAGCTCTTGCGTGTCGAATAAGTTGAAAGACATAAACATCATATGCAGGTGATGATGGAATGGTGTTACATAATGATGGGAATTTGACAATGGAGAAGTTGAAATCGTGGATGTAAGAGTTCTAAATTTCTAGACATGTGCAGGAGTATCATATCTCGAAAATTATTTGTGACAATATCCGAATTGAAAAGGACATACAAGTTGTAGTTGCAGGGGTTTCAACAGTTACGTTTAAAGGCAGCATTTAGCTAATTCTATGGTCGTTATGACGATTTAGTTTGCCAGTTTGGCCTGCCATAGGGTCAAATGCTATCTGACGTGTTTTGTGGCAATTGTTAAACCGTTCTTTATACACAGAATTTAACTACGGATTACTCCGTTTACCTGATCAAGACAATGGGCTCACGGCGGGTGTGGACGGTCAACAGGGGATGCTTACTCCTCCTCGTACCTTGATCCCTCCTCTGGTGTGTCCAGGGCTCCGTGTTTGCCCAACTCTTATTTTGTATTCTATTTAGGACTTTCAAGATTGACCACTGCTCGTTATCTTTGCCTTTACATTAAAGAGTCTACGAAAATTGGTCAACATACTTTGTCATCAATATTTGGATTTGTATGGTTCTATTGTAGACTGACTCTTGATTAAGATATAAATGAAAACCCATATACGTATATTCAGCTTATCATGACGATTGAAGCCAAAAAATAAACACGAGTCAATCATTTTAGTATAGAAGTGGGCGTAGTTCAGACATCTATAAGCATCCAGTACATTATCGATAATTTAACAAACGTATTTTATAATCAATGTATTATCTTGATTTAAATCAATGATATTTAGGGGGAACGGGATATCGTTTATATATCACTGCCTCAAGGTCTCATGAACAACCAGTCTATTTCGAAACATCATACACTGGCAATTAGTATATATATGGACGTCCTCTTCCAATTATAATTTTCCTCTGATCGACATCAAATCCATCACTTCTCAAGATTAGGTTCATTCCATTCCTATCCAACCAGGATAGATAAAATCGTCAATAGAATTGTTTCTAAACTCTTTCGAGAATTCCGATCCAGGAACGAATATGTGTTTGTAGTACACAGTTATCCCCCTTGTCAACCAACCAATCCACCATCCGTACGTTCCAACGGACATGATCGTGTGATTGGCTAAGGAGAGAAGCGCCATGTCTTCCGCTGCCGAATTTCCTCGGACATAATAGACATTTTTTTCTGTTTCGAGCACTTTTATCGGCCACCAAATTTCATCGGAACTCAGAATAAATAACACATTTGGAAATCTCTTTCTAAAGTAAGACATAGCGTTCTGATAGTAGGTTGCACCCGGTGTTAATTTCCCATAATCTTTATGTCCTTTGGTGGCGTAATCTCCTCGTCGAACATGAACGCCTACTACAGCTCCAGTCCTGTCAAAATTCATCTCTCGTAGAATATTCTTGAATTGTGAAGAGGCATAATTTCTGATGGAGACATTAAACGTGAAAATGTCCCGGATTTCTTCTTCGTGGTCTATCCAGTATTTCCAAGATTGGAAGTAACCGTCAAACCTGACGTTTTGTTTTGGCGGTACATTGACTACTTTCGCGTCGTACGACAGACCCCATCGCTCCACGCGGTGAGGTAGTGCAGAGCACGTGCTGTAGCGCTTCTTGATGCTTGAAAGCGTCGTCTGCTGAACATTAAAGATGTCTAGTAGCTTGAAATCAACAGAAATTATCGGAAAGAGTTGTTTAGTTTTAGCCATGATGTATAAAAAGGCATACTGTAACATCAGATTTCCTATTCCTCCTTTGAAATCCATGCAAGCTACGGTCGTAGATCGAGCGTAAGAGAAATGAACTTTCTTCACTGTGCGGTAAATTTTACCGATATTTTGCGTTGTAATTGATGGACGTAAAATTCCGGTGGACTGTTGGTGCAAATTGTGAATTTCAGGCAAGTATCTCTTCACAAGCACTACCATCAACACAATGACTAAAATGACCACTGAAAATATTTAATGAGTAAAGCTAATTTGCAACCAACTTTTGTGAAACTGTTTTAAACCAAGTTGCATCATACATCACTGGTCAAATATAGCTTCAATCTTTTAAACAATTGATATCTGTGAACACGAAACTGAATCTAATATTGTAGCATCTTTTAAACAACAAAACTTGTGATTTTGTTGTCATTATGTTGAAGGAAACCAACCTATCGACGGAAAATAATTAATTTAACAGATGCAGAGACATATATATATTATATATGTCTCTGACAGATGTCTATAAATACATGTATTTACATCAAATGAACTGACTTTAAACGCGGAGTTTATTCCCAATATTTTTTCTTTGAGATTTGAGATAATATATCGAAAATATTTTAGAAAATTATGTCAAGTACAGAGCACTACCTGATTTTAAGGAATGAATTTATTATTACCACCAAAAAAAAAAAAATCTGGAAAATTGCATCATTGCGCGTAGCACGTGATGCAGTTGAAGTTCCCCGGTTTGTTTTATTATTATATCATCATTTTATGTATCTCTTTATTAAGGTGGTGGTATAACAACAACAACCCCCCCCACCCCCCCCCACCCCCCATCAAACGGGGGAAAATAACTGATTTATTCCTTATCATTTATAGTGATCTTAAAAACATTGAGATTGAATAATAAAACATGATATGAATTGAGTTTCAAATTCATACGACGTATCAATACAGAATATGAAGTGAAAATTAGGTTTTCTTTGATGCAGAAATCAAATTAATTTTTCAGCCGTACCACAAATTTAGCCCTATGCATAGCCTAGTACCCGAGGCCTTCCGGAAGGTCTCGGGTACTAGGCTACCCTATGCATAGCGTTCAGAACCGTAGAGCATGATGGGGGTAAATTCGTTTTTATCCGTTTTTAAGTTACCTCAATACACCAAGGTTTATACTCTTTCATTCTCTTGCACAGAGTTGTCGTTCCCTTTCTCTCACTTACATCTCTGTCAACTCCCGTTTTACAAGATTTTTGTAAACCATTAAAAGAATGGAAAAACACGAATTATGAGTGTCCATTACTTTGTAAAATATTAAAAAGAAAATAATCAATTACTTATTTTGTTATTTTTGGTCTTATAAGTTTTAATTTTTAACAATATTGTTAGAGAACTTTTTTGCGCTTAAACGTTTTAAAAATAGTTATAAGGCAAAAATTACACAAAAGTAATTTGATTATTTCCTATTTTAATATTTTACAAAGTAAGAAACACTCACAAGTAGTGTTTTTCCATTCTTTCAATGGTTTTACAAAAATCTTGTAAAACGGGAGTTGACAGAGATGTAAGTGAGAAAAGGAACGACACTCTGTGGCAAGAGAATGATACTCTTTATGACACATCACAAGATGGCGACTTTAAACATTACATGTTTTGTGAAATTGCTTCTTTCGATCAATTTGGTTGTATTTCATATCACCTGAGTGGTTAAAACGTATGGTGCTGGTAAGCTGTACATCGATCCCGAGTTCAAATCCGACAGTGACTTTTGTTCATATTTACTGAATATTTTTTTTAAAGCCTACAAAAGCATATTTTCCGCCTTTTTGATAATTGTATATTATTATATATCGTCATATCTTTCATAATCAGTTCATTTCGTGTTGTTTTGAGAAACTCCCTCAAGGTATAGTGAGCCACCTAAAGCCAGTTAAGGTCATATCCGAAAGATTGTGGTACTTCACCTAAAACTGGTGATGTCTCAATATGAGTGAAAAATTCTTGATGGGACGTAAAACCCAACCGAAAGACCCGTGATTCCGAGCATTTAGCGAAGGAGCAATTCTCTCTAGGTTTGACGGGTCCATGCAAAGAGCGGAACTTGAACTCACGATCTCCCGGTTACGATATAATACTCTTCCACCGAGCTACCGCGACCAGTCCAGCAAATATGAAATGTAAATAACGGATATATCTGGTTTACAAGTCATTTAATTGTTTTTATTGCTTTAGACAACAACATGGCTTTCATATAAATAATAGAAAAAATATGCTGTGTTATGCTGTGGGTGTGAGTATAGCAAATTGATGTAGATCTATTGAAAATCGGTACGACCCAAAACCTGTCCAGCCATTCAAATTGCAGCGATCGCCAAATATCTTACACTAACCTGGCAGGCATGCAGTGGAGACCCTGAGCCTAAAAGTACAAGAAATAGTCTAATGTGTAATGGATTTATCCAACACCCATATCAAAACATAATTATTCATTGTCTGTACAAAAAGGCCCCGAATTTAACATCGTGCCAAACGTAATCATAATCAAAAAACATGTACAAAATCGAGTGTAGGGCAACACGGCGAAGGTAGGATCAGGTGCTATGGAGGAGTGTAAGCATCCCCTGCTGACCGGTCACACCCGCCATAAGCCCGCAGTCAAAAATAAAGTAAACGGGATTATCCGTAGTCATATCTAATAGGAAAATTACAGTATAACAAAGGGTATGAAACAAATCAGTCAACATATGACTTGGTGATAAGTTGTAATCGCTAAACAAGGTCACCATAGCGACCGTATAATTTACGAAATGGTGACTTTAAACGAGATTTGTTATAACCCTGCAACATCAACTTTTTTGTTAGTACATGTAGTTGTCCGTGTGCAAATCCATTTCATTCTAATTCCTTTTTTTTTATTTTTTTTTTTTTTCTTTTTTTTTTTTTTTTTTGAGAGTTCGAAAAACTATATAGGAAAAGTATGGCGGCGTAGAAAGGTCAAATAAAAAAGTATATAAATCATTCGTTCGGACTAATTAGCAATTTGTTGTTCCAGGGGAGGGGTAATTATGTATAATTTACCGTATTTCCTGTCTCACGCAGTCTTGATTGTAAAATATTTCTGTGGAAAATTTGGAACTGGAACCCATTTCGGCGTGAGCCGCAATGTAAACTTTGTTTTGTGTTCCCCTACCTCCACTTTAAGATGTGTGACTTTGTCATTGGTGTTACCTTATGCCCAACAACTAATTCGTCCCAACAAGCAAGTAATTTATCTGAACAAATTGCTAACTCGTCCAAAAAATACCAATTTTTGTCCGAACAAATTTACTCATTGGTAATTATTACAAAGAATTTCTATTTCGTCCAAACGAATCAGTACTTCGTCCGAACGAATTGCTAATTCGACCGAACAAATTGCTAATTCGTCCGAACGAATAACATATTTGTAGTATGCTTAAATTTCATGTACTTTTATCAAGGGCGTATAACTCTTTCAAAATTCAAAAAATGAAATAAAGAAAAACAAAGCCATTTCAATTCTACTCAAGATTACATTCGTTTGGTTTCCTCATTTTTAACGATGATAATTTATCTTTCGTCCTCTCGTATATACACTTTAAATTGGTGACATTGATTTTAAAAGAGAACGTATAAGAAATAATACCTTCTAATGCAGGTTCTATTAAAGTAACGCATCGAGCACGCCTTCAAACTGCTCCGTTATATTGTCGTCATAGTGAGAGTAAGAGAGAGTATCACGGTCATCTAGCGGGTCAGTACTGGACCAGTAGAGAACATCCCGGTACATTACAATCAGTACCAAGCATAGGACAATCAGCAACACGCATATCTGTCTTCTACAATTCCAAAGGAAGAAAATGTGCACATTAATATGTGGTTTCCGTAAGTTATCGAAATTTAGTCTATTTCATCCGTTAGAGATAACCTTGCTTTCAAAGTGGGACAGGAGGTCAAAGAAGTGAATAAATTCTGTGATAAACTGCAAAGTCGTCAAGTTTAGTCCGACTTCTTAACACCTTGTAGCGCTCTCTCTCTCTCTCTCTCTCTCTGCCGATCTGTTTCTCTTTTAAATTTTTAAAAAACAAGATATAGGGGCTATAAAGAGGGCTGGGGGTCAATTCTCAACAACAACAACCAAATAAAAAAAATACTTATATAGTTTTCCTTTTAAGGACACGAGATGGTTAAACAAAACATCATTGTACAAGACTGTTTTGGATTGAAACTGTTATGATAAAAAAAAAACCATTGTAACACAACAGACTAACCTTTCACAGATAAGTGTTTTGTTCCAAGATAAAGACACTGGTAACTTGTAGAGCATGATTAAAACATGATAACCCCAGTATTGAGTGAGTGTAATCCTCGCTGTATGTGTGACGTCTTCAATGTCAATTTATCTAAGTACAAGATAATATTTCATCTATTTCAACTCTTTCTTGCCATATGTTTGCAAGAAAGTTATTTACCGAATAAGTTTGACTTGTGAGAATGTAATTATATGTACCAAGAAACACACCTTGGTTTCAAAATAAATTTTTTGAAGACAATAATCCCCCCTCTCTTTGGGGATTTTAGCCTATCTTGTTTACAGAGAGGGAATAGCGTTTCTGTCGTGACTCGGTAAACCATGCAAGTTTACGGAATCCATAAAATTTAGAAATAAAAGACACCACATGCAGAGTCTATCATGTCTGTTTCGTACTTATTGAATACGGACAACGAACGGCAAACTAACAACTCAATTTCATGACAAATGGAACGAATTCATGCAGCTTCTCCATCGTCAACATTCCATCATCACCTGCTTATGGTGTGTATGTCTCTCAACTTATTCGATACGCAAGAGCTTGTATTGTGTATGATGAATTTTTTAAACCGAGGTTGGCTACTTACAATTAAGTTCTTACAGAGATTTCAACAGTCACGTTTAAAGGCAGAATTTTGCAAATTCTATGGTTGTTATAACGATCTAGTTTGCCAGTACAACCGGTCATTGGGTCAAATATTTTCTGAATTGTTTCACAGCTATTTTCAAGCTGTTTTATAAACTAATTTTGACTACGGATTACTCCCTTAACTGACCAAGGCAATGGGCTCAAGGCGGGTGCATGTGACCGGTCGACAGGGGATGCTTACTCCTCCTAGGCACCTGATCCAACCTCTGGTGTATCCAGGAATCCGTGTTTGCCCAACTCTTTATTTAGTACTCTGGTTTGAACTTGCGAGATTGGTCACACTCTATCTGGGAAAATGCATTCATTTTCAACTATTTTAAAAACTTTTGTAGTAAACGACTGACTTTTTATAACCCATTGAAATTTTGGAGGGTTACGCTTGAATTGAACCACGTGTGGAGGTACATTTACGTAATCACAAGACCTTGGTTTGTGAGGATGCTCAGGATGTTGGCCTGGTAAAGCTTTGACATGATCTACTAATGTTCACAGGAGGAAATGCCGACGAAAGTCAACATACCGGTACACTGTATTAAGGGAAATTCAAACTACATGTAGTAGGTAAACCCTTAATCCATAACGAATTGTCATTCAACATGTATCAACATTAGAAGAATTTTCCCAGGAACAGATATATACTGAAGTGGTAATTCTACATGCAATAGCAGCGAACATTGACACAGTTTGTTTGTTTGTTTTCTTTTGTTTTTATGAAAATTTAATTTACAGAATTAGCTGAATATTCAATTCTTGCGGTGCAGATAACGGTATGCTGCCGAAACGTTCTTGGGATAATTTAAAGCTACAATAAAAAGGGGGGGGGGAGCATGAGTAATATTTTCTGTCTACCATCTCTACTTCTAATAAAGACAAAGACGTGTAGATGAGTATACATATGATAAATTGTATAAAATGTATCTGTTTAGCGAGTGTTGGTAGTTGTTAGATATTCTGATCACGTGACCCCCACATCAATCTATAAGTTCGAAGGAGTACGTGTCATTCAGTCTTGCATTGGTTTCTGAATTGCCGCCAAAAATGTAAAGTCTTCTGTCAAAATCGGAAAACGCAGCAGAAAACCACCCCCGGGGTTCCGGAGCGTCACCCTGCGCAGTAACTCTGATCCAGTTCTGTGGATTAGCTGTATCAAGGATGAAAGCCTCATTGGAGAAATTCCCCGCACCCTCGTGACCGTGATCGGATGGATCCACCTCCCCACATACGACGATTATTTTGGTTCCCATGGAGCCAACACCGAACACACTCCGAGGTGGCAGAGGTGTCGCAAACGTCAAAGTCCGCCATTTCTTAGTCGTGGTATCAAACGCATGTACATCGTTCGTCTCTCTGCCCGCAAATCCCGCTACAACATAGATAGTTTTTCCGACAGCAACGAGGCCTGGGCCGCCACGCCCTTCGATGACGTCATAAGATGGCTGCTTTTCCCAATGGTTAGTAGCAACATCAAAAGAGTGCAAATCGTTCATTCTCCCTTGATCTGAACATCCACCGAAGACAAATAAGGAATTGCCCAGGGCCGTCATGGCGTGATAGCTTCTGGCCAGTGGAACGTCTCCCGTTGTTGATAATTTATTCCACTCGTTGGTCTGGGTGTTAAATGAAAACAAGTCGTTAGTGCTGCCCTCTCCCATTGTGATTCCTGTCCGTCCCCCGAACACGTACATACAGTCACCAATAGCAGTCACGGAGGCGGCGTTGATAGGACTGGGTTCTTTCTCCGGGGTTTTCGGCTCACACACGCCCCATTCCTGTGTTTCTAAGTTCAGAGAGTGCACGGCACTGCCGATCGGGACACGTGGTGAGTTTTCACCTCCGAAGACATAAGCGTGTTTACCAATGATAACGAGACCATGACTGCTTCTACCCAGGGGGAGGGTACCTTTAGTGGACAAACACCGCCACATCGCCTGAAACAAGAGTACAGAGATAATTATCACAAAACTTTCTTATACATCGTCACTTCTCTTTTGTCCAAAACCGCTTTCCATAACACAAACCGCTTTCCATAAGGAATACAACAGAAAGTGAAAGTTAATTCCAGATCCATTTAAACAAAAAATATTGCTACTGTAACATGTAAATAGGTCTACATTTAACTAGGCCTAGAATTTTTCCAAGTTACTGCCCGGGCTGCATTGCATGCCCCACTGCCCACCCGGTCCTGACAAACACGTCGACAATAATATCAAACATTATCAATATTCAAAACCTCATTATATATCCAGAGAGACTAACTGGAAATACCTGCATAGCGTTTGATATAATTCCGTGACACAATTTAGGACGGTCCGCTAAGCATGACAATAGATAAAATTGCGCAGTGACTGATTTTGAAAATAATAATCTGATGCACGGTATGGAGGAACGTTGGCGCTATAATTACAGTCTGTGTTCCTTATGCTTTATTTTACATTTCTATTTTAGTATTTCTATTTAAGTTTAAAATTCTAGTACTTATTTTCAATCTGCACTTCTTTTAACGATTTCAATCTCTTAGAATTTCTAATTTGTTTTAGTTTCCAGTTCATTGTTCTGGGACATTGAAGGCTGGGTAATCTGTCCCCGGGGGGGGGGGGGGGGGGGGTCTCAACCTATACTTTTGGGTACAGACGTTCCCGCTTGAGATTTCAAACCACCCCCTAAATATATTTCATTATTTTGAAACCATACCCATCTATATTCCGTTGAAAATTCGACCCAATATATATATGTGACCTAGTTCATAGTATAGTTCAAGTGCCCGCCCAATGCAAGTAAGTGCATTTGATTAATTATACCCGGGTTGTAGTTATACTTTCGGGGGAAAATGTTCATGATATTTTAATTACCAAATTCCTTATGAGAGGTTTGAATATCCAGCGGAATATTGATTTACATCCATTGATGTAAACTTGGCATATTAAATTGTCTACCACTTAATATAACAGATTGATGAAAATGGCACCCCATTGTATATTTGTACTTGTCAAAAAAGCGAACCCATACCAAGCGGCACGTCTGTGTATTACCAATGTATAGGAAGGACCCCCCCCCCCCCCCCCCCCGGGAATCTGTCTCCGCGATGCAAGCCTCTGAGAGACTGACAGCCAAGTTTGTGTGGGGCTTGTATGGTTGTCCAATGGACAAGGTGTGGTCCCAAATGACTGGAAGCAGGCCCTTGCCACACCCATCTTCAAAAAAGGTGACCGTACAACCCGGGGGGGGGGGCTGCAAGCTAGCTATAGGCCTATCTCACTGACCTCAATCTGCTGCAAGACCTCGGGTGCAAGACAAAACATAGTACACATAGCCAAGCGATGAAACATCTTGAGCAGCATGGAATACTTTCAGACAAACAACATGGCTTCAAGAAACGAATTTCTTGTGAAAGTCAATTAACAATCAACGTGCAGGATCTTGCTGCAAGCCTGGATGCTTATTTTTAACAAGGCTGGTAGATTTATTCAAGAAAACGTCCAATTCAATAACAAAACAATTGACTGTGTCCAACATTATAATTATTTGGGAATTCATTTCACAGCGTCAAGGTATCTGCTTCACCTTTGCACAAAATGGAATATTTACAAAAAAGCAATGAAAGCTATATTTTAAATTGAATAAACATTTTTATCTTGCAATCCTGGAACTAATGTAGCTATTCATATTTTGACCACACAGTTACTCCTGTCCTTTTATATGGAAATATTTGTCAATTATAAAGAATTATGATTGCAGAAGAAGCAATTTCATGTCATAAATTAATCATTGAAACTGGTAGATACAGAAATATACCTGCGGATCTTAGAATATGTTCACATTGTAAATCTGGTGCTGTGGGCGATGAAATGCATTTTCTATTGTTTTGTGACAAATTTCACTGTGAAAGACAGGCAATGTTAGAACTGATAAACGAAGCGTGTGCTAATTTCAGTCGACTAGTAGATTGGGACAAATTTATTTCGTTAATGAATAATGAAAACCCAAGAATCCTCCAAGAAATCTCTCACTGTTTCCAATTTATAAAACTTTGTATTGTGACTAATATATTTCTTTATATACATGTTAAAGTTTCAATTCCTTTTAATTCTATTCTCATTGTTGCATTACAAAGAGATGAAATATCATTGAACGTCAGACTTTTGTACGAGGCGGAAACAAATCTAACTACTTACCTCTAGTGAATGTATACATCATTAATTATGTTATTTAATGATTATCCCTAGACGGCGATCGCATTGGCTAAAACACTTTTGAAAATTAGGATATCATACCCAGGAACTACTTCGTAAAAGCCGGAACTACCTATACCACTTTGTACATGCTACCAACGGAAACAGCATACAGCCAATCTTGTAATTTTGAAAGCTATTTGCTGCGGAATAGAAATTCAAACTTACTCATCAATCATTTCAAATTTCCTTTCAATTCGATCATAGCTCCTTTAGCCGCCTACTATTGAAGATACCATGTTAAAATTCCCCCCACATCCAATTTCCATCACATTCACAATCATTGAAATCGACACGGTTCTAGTGTAAGTTAACCAGATGTTTCTATATTTGTTTGGCCATCTGCTAATTAGATTATTAATTTGCTTATTAGTAAGTACTAAATTTTTCGCTCGGTGAGTAAATGGGCAAGTCCTTGACTGTCTGAGCACAAGCTAACTATTCTTATTCAGCGGGAAATGTGGTTTTCTTTGAGAAAAATGCTCCCACCCCCGTTTTCGGGAGGGAGGTACAACAATAGGATCTCCGTAATGCTGCAATAAACGGTTGAACGTCAGAATATATAAAAAAAAAAAAAAAACAAGTGAGGCTAATCATTACTTGCAGCTAATTTCCACACATCAAAAAATCACAAGCCAGAGCCGGGGGTATTTATCTGCTGTCAGACCGAGATGTTTAATTTATCACTATACAAGCTCAATATCAGAATTTCATCGTTACATGTACGTCTCCGAGTTATTCCCTAAATCCCTTAATAAATTAGGACATCATACATATTCCGTCTCACTTTGTTAGCGATTCTTCTGCCATGTACTACATCGTTATAGTCAACCCACATCCAGCATCCTGCTTAACTTCCTATGCGTCATCTGTGCAAGTACGACACCCGGATTCGAATGAGCAACGCACTCAGACGACAAAAATAGGATAGTCATCAATTTAGACACTTTGTAAAATAAAAAGGGGAATTCTTTTATCGATTATAGCAATGAGCCCAAATCCTGTTAACTCAACATACTGCGCTCTTTAATCGGAGTGGCGAATATTTGTCCCCAAATATAATTATTTCTATTCTTAAGAGACATGTGTTTCCACTACATCACTGACTGTCATTCTTCGCGATAACATATCTAGGTTATTTGATCAATGCTCAAGAAATAATCCAACAATGAAATCT
>CAJDSM010052632.1:5552-17697 GCA_903981925.1 Ostrea lurida | reverse complement strand
CTAATATATATACAAAAAGTTTAGAAGGAACAATACACTGAAAATCCCAGTATTCTGCTCTCTAGTCCATGGATCTATGAAACAAGTGTGTCCAAACTGCTGACAGAATGGAGATTGAGACAATATTAAATATAATTCTATTAAAAGCCATTTCGTTACAGACTACTGTTCAGATAAACTGCCTCACCCAGCTAACGTATGAACCTTATGACACATTTAAGTAGGATTCAACCATAGAATTCTTTGATATTTTCTTTTTTGCAATTATTACACAAATCCACACTACCACAGCCCTATCGTCGGAAGTATTAAAAGCTGTTTTGACAAAAGCTATTGCTTTTCTCGCGTCGCATACATCCATTAATATTGAGGAAGGAGGCTTGTCGTGTGCTTTCCTAACTTTAGTTATCAACCTCTCATTAAAAAAAAGGAACTGTACAGGTATTGCTAAGTTCCTAAACATTTTGAATTTTAAGGGGGGGGGGCGCCTACGATTGGAATGAAAATGCGACTCCAACAATACATGCCGTGGCTATAGTTAAGAAATCGAAATTTATATTTTTACTATGTGTGAATAAAAACGTAAATATTCCACGATAAACAAACAGCATCGCCGTTACTATACTATGCTTATAACCGAAAACATAGACACAAGATATAGACACCAAAAGGTCAAACACAAAGTATAAAAATGAGAGCTGATATGTAAATGTTGGTCTTATCGTAGAAGGATGTTCTAAAAGAACTTAGGATCACTGATCCCACTTACATAAGAAAATGAAGCGCATTTGATGAAACAGTTTACCGTTGCTAAAATATTCGGTGATAACCTGCATACTGCACCGAAGCAATATAAGATTTATTTCTTATCATTTGTTCTATATTACCAACCAACCAAATACAAGTGTCCGTTGATACTTCTAACCTTGTTGTCAGGTACGTGATCGAAAAATGCACCTCAAGTGTCTTAAAGAGGTGTTTTTACACAACTGAGACATCGGCGCCTAGGTGATCACCGTTGAAATAAAAATTAAAATAACGAGTAATTGTTGTCCAGTTTCTTCCACACTCCACATATAAGATGAAACATCTCATTATAGGATTAGGAGGAACAAATGCTCTTTTGAAACGAATTTATCTATGTGAGAATTCGGACACCTCCTCTTACTCACAAACTGAAGTCACCCAAAGGCGATGTACAGTTAATCTATAAATCTTTCCACAAAACTTAGTTTCACTGTTGCTCGGACCACACCTTTCTAAAAACCAAATTTTGAATAGTTAGCGTGCGTACAATACAGGTTGTTTGTTTCATGCGCGTATTGTTACCGTCAGCGTTTTCGGGAATTTATTAGAATGTGTCATAAAGTATATTCGTTTTTGATTTAATATAAAAAAATGGCGAAAGTATGACAAAGCCCTATGAACCGTAAATCATGAGTCAAGAAATGAAACACCAATACCAAGTAAATGACTCGGATTTTAGATGGCAACAGACGGAGCCTGTCTCGACGAAAAGCAGCGAAAGTGCAGGATAGAGGTGCCCATGGAGAATAAAGGCATCCTCGTGAAAGCTGATCTCAGGCATACCCGACCTGTGAGCCTAGATAGAATCGTAGAATAGCAAAAGTAAACGGGGAGTATTAACCCGGGGTTGTCGTCGAAAATACTAGTTGGCCCTGAAAAGAGACAGCCATAAGACATATGAGGTATGAAATAATCAGTCAGTACATTATGACATAGTGAAGCTGTATCGTAATACGCAACAAACAGGTTCATAGGGATAGCGACCGTAGAATTATGTCGACAATGATGACTTCGTAAACGAGATGCGTTTATAACTAGGATGGTCAAAAAATAAGAAAACTTTCCTTAAGTGCGAATTATTCGATGCCATTTGCGAAAGGATAATTCGACTATTATTCGAAAGGTTGTATGAGTGGTACCGTACCACTGTCACGGTGGGATGTTCTCCCGAGTCAGTAAACAAATAAATACACCACCAGATACAACTTACCTGAGCTGATTTTTAAGGTAGTACCAACAATATAGATACACACCAATAAAAGCATTTAAAAGCTTCAACTGAACTTGATTACAGTCAGAGGCACCATACTGACGGATATAAACATGGAGACAACCTCGAGCTGTGTAATAAACTATGCTATTTTTAATTAGATGTGTTTGTGACTACAGTAACCGGAGGCATGTATTCTCTTAAGTGTGAATTACCGCCGATTGCTGCCAATTATCTGTAGAAGTCCTTTGATATACGCAACGGAAGCACATATACAACCAAGAAAAACAAATGAAAGGAGCACGGGTGCCAAAAGAAAGCAGAGAAGAGAAACAATCTGGATAGACGATGAAGAGGAAAGAAACATTCGGGCAGAGGGAAACAACATTGCGAGCTATGGGAGAAAAAACCACGGAAAACCAAAAAGGCGAGCGGAGGGACAGGGGAAAAGAACCACGGGAAACAACAAGGCCGCGGAAAGTAAAGAAGGAAAAACAGGAAACAGAAGCGAAATAACCACAGGAACAGACAACGAAAATCACACAGACCAGCACACCGATCAAAAACAAAAAAAGACAAAGCAGCAACGGAAAAAGACGGAAAAACAAACGATCAAAACACACAGAAAAGAACAATAGAAAAAATAAACACAAACAACAATCCGCAAGAAAAACACGGAAAAAACCGACAAAAAAACACAGAAACACCAACACAAAAAATACACCAGGAACTACAGCACAAAAACACAACAGAACAACCAGCAACAAAAACACGAAACAGAACAAGCAACGAAACAAAACATAACAACAAAAAAGAAGCAAACAAAAAAAAACCACCACGAAAACAACCACGAAAAAAAAACAACCCCCCAAACAAAAAAAAAAAAAAAAAAAAAACGAAAAAAACCAAAGCAAAAAACACAAACAAACCACCCACCTAAAAAATAACACAAAAACAAAACCAAATGCCCACACAGACGGAAATTAAGTACAAACATTCCAATTCCAGTAAAAAACACAATGCCCAACAAACACGACATAAAGCTTCAAACGAAAAAACTGTTGAAAAATTTATGGCATCATTTCCCCGAATACCCGCCACCCATAGATATCATATTTGCAGCTACTCGCCTCGTGAGTACCGCATTTTGATACGCGCAAAGGTCCTTGTAGTAAAAAATATATAATAAATCATACTATATTATATCCCGCTAATGGTCTGCAGCGTTGGTTGATGATAGTTGTCAATACAAGATAAAAAAACCGGTTAGACGAAATACGAAATATGCTTATGATGGAAGCTGAAATTAAGCGAAAATGCAAATCAACTTCATTTGAACAATTTTAGAATAGACGGGACACCGTACCAAATGGAATAAAATCATGATTCAGGTATGCTAAAACTTTTTACAATGACTAAATTACGACCTATGAAAAATTTTTATTAGATACACGAACGTCCAATAAGCCATCGAAGAACAATATTCAGAATAGTCGAGATACTTCAGTTGACTCCACATAATTATTACCCTGCAATCATCAACTTTATGCAAAAAAGACAACCAGTAGTTGAGCCTCGCTATTAAAAAACAACTCATCATACGACAGATCATATATGAAATAACTCTATAACTCACATCAAAAAACAATAAACGCATAAATAAATAAGAAGGCCGGTTTTGGAAAAATTAGATTAACTCCAATTATGATTATACGACCATAAATAAATTAAAAATTAAACAAGCAAAACCACAAACAAGAAAAACAGCAATAATTATAACAATGCCGAACACGCCAACACCCAGTCTTATTATGTGTATTAAAAAATCCCTATGGAATGATAGATAGTCCCATCTTTCAATAATTAGTTCGTCTGGGAAAACTATATAATAGCACAAGCATTTTATAGCGTCATGGAAGGTGCAGTCCTGATAAGCATTTTGAATCCGCCAAAGCAGAAATAACATATTCATTGACACAACAGAGAAAATGGCCCGATGTTCGAAGGTAAATCCAGACCCGAGTCGAGGATCTGGTTACAAGAACTAAGGTCCTCATCTACACCCTGTTGACGAAAGAGAGCGAACCGCCAAGGGGTATGACTCCTATTGGCATGAAGCAGAAGGCGCAAAGAACTATCGAGCTTCCCGATAATCACGATAAAATCCTCCAAAACCTGTACCTGCATAAGGAACACCAAAACAAAGCGCGAAGAATAAGAAACCTAAAATTTTGACAGCGACTTTACATCGCAGGCACTAATCGGTGACAGTCTCCATAATCGAAGTTGCAACACCGCAATACGCATATGTGTTATTCTCAAAGAGCGGAACATCTTTCTCTGAATGTATTATAGGTACACAAACTATGTTAAAAAAAATTACAGCCTCGTCTCATCTAAATTAATACTCAAATCTGCAGACGAAGTTGGGTGAACAGGTCCCAAGATCAGACAAAACCAGAATTAACCAGTACGGTATGTGACCAATATGATATTCGTTTTGAAAAATCCCAGGTAAGTGCTATCCTCATAAACTCAATCTGCTTCTGGTGTCGAGAACTACAGATCACATATAGAATTTTGAAAAAAACGCCGGACACCTAACTTGTTCCAGGCGTATATTTGCCTTAAAAAAAAATAGAACACCAATAAACCCAAAAAACCAGTTTGAGAATAGTAATGATTCCGCCCGACCAAAGTTCAAAAGGGCAAATCCAATAACGAACACTTGCTGATATATCTAGAAATATCGATTTCTGGTGTATCCCGAAAGCACTAGCGCATTCACAAAATATCACTCCGGAAACGAATAGGAGTATCTCATGAAAACTCTAATAACGATAACATCCCGGAAATAAAAAATATTGTACACATACAGAATGATTTTATTTGGAAAAGTTGTTCATTTTGAATGTTCAAGGATATTGCTCGACACCCCATTAATTGAACCTCAACCATTTTCATACCAGGTATAATATCACAAACAACTATGCAAAACTCGGAAACAGACCTTGTAGATACAATCGAATTTTCCTTGTTCACGTTCCTCAGCTAACGTTTCTTAACTTGCGCACTCCTTATATCCTACTTTTAACCCATCCAGGGAAACTAGTGCAAACAGTTCCAGTGGAATCATTGCCATACCAAAATAAAAAAGATAAGTTGAGATAGGTTTACTTAATGCCATTCTCCTTGTTGTATTTTTCTTTTTTCGTTAAAGGAGTATACCCAGGTCCGCAGTCCCATTATGTTACCGCAAAAGATAGTAGCACAGTACCCGTATTAAAAAAAGAAAAGTAGCCAAACAGAACGAAGTTATTTCCGACGATTGTCGGAATAAATATAATACATGGCAGCGTTGAAAAAAATCGTTCACAGAGAGTGCACATCACACATTCACCGTGATCCCGAAGCCGCCTATAATGTGGGATGTGCTAGTCGTGAGAGGGACACGACCACGAGAAGAATAGACCTGTACAGATGCAAAGGAATATTAGAGAGGACAGACCACCAGCATCCAGGAATTAAAAACGAAAAGGGGGAACATAGGATCGAGAGCCAGGAACCTTCACAGGTCAAATATATGTCAAGAGGGTGAGAACGAGATGCTGCAGTGAGTGCTCTTGAGGATTTCCAGGTTTACAATCATTACATGGATGTCAGGGGATTGTCGGATGGGCAGTGTGGGTTACCCCTGAGTGCCTAAAAGATGCATATGCCTCGAAAGTACTCAGCACGGTTTCTTACTCAAATATGCCAACAGACTACAGCTAATAATCTATAGCGAATTTGGCCTCTGTGACTGATAACTGGCCTCCCGGGATTCGCCCGCATTACGAAACTAACTGCCACAACCATCAAAAATTTACAGACACCGAGACGCCATGAGGTCCGCTCGCTCCCTTACCACATACTCGGCGGAACAGAGAACCCACAAGGAGGTGACCGCCTAATTTTTCTAAGTCTCGCATATACTATTCCGGTATAGAGGGCATCCATCCAATCTACTTGAAAGATAGAGTATCTCCAGTCAAATGAGAAGCCGTACGGAGAAACATGCAGCAGGTCCTATGTCAATACTAACTCCACACTCTATCTATCTTAATGAAAGATTGGAAACTAAATGAAATAACTTAGCCACGCTGTTTCCACTTCCCGCACTATTGCGCCACTGAACTAACACTTTCCCTGGGTTGATACAAGTATTGACTCGCACATGGCCCATCGCGCTGTGGTAAGTAACTTACAAAAAATTAAACTTGATGAAGGAGTTACTTCTCGTTCCTGTGGCAATACAAAAACAAATTCCGAAATTTTCAGACTTTGGACGTGGAGAAGTTTCTTCATTTCACAAGGCGGAGCATAAAGTTGAGCGATACTCGATGAACCATTTGCAGTTTCCTCTGCATACCGGTCATAATGAACGATATAATACTTAAGGAAATTATGATGTGACGAATTATTGGATGTTCATATTTCAGGGAAACAAAATATTATATTGGCAGGAATTCAAGAGAGTTCAACTTTACTCCATGGCTAGCCTCAACATTGTCATATCAACCATCGATCTCGGTATTTGTTTCAAATTACCTCTGACGGCCATGTGTAATACGGGTTACCATTCCAAATGTCTGTTTAATTCCGAGAAACAATATGGTTTGGTATGGAACAAGTTCGGGGTTCGCACACAGACGTCCTTGTACTCAACGCTAGAAAACATTTGCATCCCAACAAGGGCGTTGCCGCTTCCTGTCGTACAACCAGTCCGCACTCTTTACGAGAAGATTTCTGGATCCCCGGCCCTCTCCGACCCATACTGTAATGAGACCCGGGAAGAAATACCTCAAGGTGCCGAAATACGGATATAGAATATTGCTTTTTAATGGAAACCAACGGTTGCTACGAGCGGTCCCATGACACACTGTGAAAAGATTTACCTTTCAACAGTGAATGCATTTAAATGTATGATTCACGTCTTCTAAACCTGTTCATAAATGCTTACTCCGATGGTGAGTGGTAGTAAGCTGTTTATGTCATATGTCAGATGTTAGTTACAAAGTAGCAGAGTTAGACTGTTGTAACAGAAAAAGAAAATTTCACTCCATTAATTAAGTCACTAATATTCAACCCCATTGCTAGGTCAGAATTTCAAAAGTTCAGCGTTGTGATCTGATGGTTATATAATTTAGTCGGTATACTTGTACGACCGTAATACTGTAATCAAACAGCGTCTAACCTGTCATCCAGCTAAAAGTAGACCAGAGACCTCTCACAGGCCCCAAATATATGTAATTACCTATAAGTAGACAGCAGAGAAACCAGTTGCAGATGCAGGTGGAATCAAGGTCTACTGATTGACTAAAGTGTAGGGAGCTTGGGCAAGAAATACTGAGTTTAATTAAAGAGGTACCTATTGATTGAGCAGTTAAGTTGGCAGACTAAGAAAGTCAGTACAGACGGGAACTGTCACTTGTTTATGGTTATCTCCCTTTGGACTCGTAGACACAATGATTAGTCTGTCTACTGATCACTACAGACTAACCGAGTAAAGGTCCACAATAATCTACAGGCATCAATGGACATGGACCTTACACACCCCTATTGCTCTATGTTCAGATACGTAGGCGGATAAGCCTGTTCCTGGCATACTGGGATCTGATCAGCCATGTTGTGTGGGAGGACTTACACGGGGCACAGTTTTGTCAAGAGTCGATTATACCAGAACCGTTCCACAAAATACAAGATAACCCACGGAAACTAGAATTAAGTCTTTAGTCCAAAATTCTTTTGTCACGAATTAATAGGAATGTCCACGATTATGTTAACGTAGACAATTTTAGAAAAGGCCGCCAAAACAAAAAATATTACGAGATTTATGTACTTTGACTGCACTCTGACCATTTTGATTCTGATGATGCATGTGTTTTATATGAAGTTATACGGTTAAATGTCCCTAACCAAATCCGTCTACTGATTGGTAATCGTGTTAAATTTACATTGAATTTCTATGTAACCTGTTGTCCTCGCAAGTCCAAGTACATACGGCCTGATTTTCTATGTGGTAGATGAATAATGGAAATATATCGTAACAAATAAATTGCTTTAGATTGGAATTGCTACGTTCATTATAAATTCGATCAGTGCGTGATAAGGGCGCTAACAAATTTTGAAAATAAGCCGTCAAAATGGTCGAAGAAACCATGGATTTCAGTTGATGGCGCGCAACTAATTATACCGACGTTCAATTATAAGCTGGCAGTAATTAGGATTGCTTCAGGATTCTATCAAAATTGGTTAAGTGTTCATCATATAATTCAATAGATGTGACGCTAATAATTCTTGATATAAAAAAGCAACGTGTGTGATAATAGAATATTTTTACAATTAAAAAGATCCAATCTATGACATTATTAATGCTCTTCAATTAAATGCTTGCTTTCTCTTAAAAGCACTATAATGTGCGCAATAAATTGACATATACAAAATGCTACTGTAAATGCAAATATAATGAATCATTTCTCTCAGTGGACGAAGATAATAGAACGAAATACACCAAAAAAATCATTTCCACCACTATTGACGCACGCATACCAATTGAAATGATGAGACCATATGATGAAACTGGAAGTCATCATTAAGATCTTATGAAACTTAGAGTTAGATGCAGCAGCCCAACCTCAGATCGATAATAGACATTGACGAAGATAAATGATTTCATGCGTCGGCATTGATTCAATTGCGAGTAGTTAATTGATATTGAACTTGTATCCAAGATAAGATTGTTGAAAGAAATATCTATTTGATGTGACGCAAATTATTCTCAATTATTGATTCAATACGATATCTTATCTCAAATACGACAACAAAATCGACAATTATACGAAGTTCGTGTTGATTTTGGTACTCCATAATCAGTACATCGAAGTTGATGATTAACTCCGACATGAAACTTATTTTATTCCTCAGCCTTCCCATTGTTAATGATCCAAGTGATGTTCTTATTTTTTCCTCAGCCCGTTTGCCCACTGTTTAGTGTTCTCCCAGTGATTCTAGAATTTTATTCCTCGCCTATGCCCATTGTTATTGTTATTCCCAGCTGATTCTTATTTTATTTCCTCAGCGCTTGCCCAGTTGTTATGATTCCCAGTGGATTGCTTACTTGATATTCTCGCAGCCTTGCGCATTGTCTACAGTGTTTCCCATTGTTTCTTTTGTTATTTCTCAAGCCTTGCCCAATTGTTACGTTTCCCGCGGGAGATGATTTTATTTTACACACTCAGGCTTCGGCATCATGTTTCTCAGTCTATTACTCACTCAGCACGCACCATTGTTCATGTTTGCCCAGTGGTACTATTTACTACTCAGCCATCGCCCATATGTTATGTATGTGCCAAGTGGTTTTTATTTACTTCTACCCCTCGCTTTTATGTGTTTCATTTTACTCCAAGCTTGCCAATTTCATGTCCCAGTGTTGCCATTATTTCATTCTCTCAACCTCGCCCATTGTTAGGTTTTCCAGTAATTTTTTTAATCCTCAAGCGCTTGCCCAAACTTGTTATATTTTCCGATGGTTCCTTACTTTTAACTTCCTCAGTTCTCGCTCCATTGTTATGATTTATTCCGAGTGATGTTACTATTTTTACTTCTCACGCCTCAGCATTGTTGATGTTTCCCCAGTGGTGCTTTTTGTACACTGTTAGCTGGCCCCTATTGTAGTTTGCCTAGTGATTTTATTTTACTCCAGCCTCTGCCATTGTTAGTGTTTTCCCAGTGATTCGTTTTTATTCGCTCAGCCTTGCTCCATTGTTTGCTTTGTACCCAGTGATTCTTATTTAGTATTCCTCAGCCTCTCACCCATTCGTTTGTTGTCCCATGATTTTATTTTCAACCTCGATTGCGCATCATTTTCTCTAGGGTTATTACTCCCTCACGCCTCGCCCACATGTTATGTTTCCCAGTGGGCTTATATTTACTACTCAGCCTCGCCCCATTGTTATGTTTACCCAGTGGTTTTATTTACATTCTACCCTCGCTTATATGTTATAGTTTCCAAAGCTGATTTTAGGTTTACTCCATAGCCTCGCCACTTGTTAGGGTTTCCCTATGGTGCTTAAGTTTAACTCCTCATACTCGGGCCATGGTAATGCTCTCCAGTGCCGTGCTCATTTTACACTTTGACTCGCCCGTTGGTTATTTATACTTTTGGTTTTATTTTCAACTTCCACAGCCTTGCCCATTGTTAGTTTTCCGTGATTCCTTCATCAGCTTCGACCATGTTATAGATTATTCCGAAGTAACTTTCTTTTTATCCTCAGGCCTTGACCCAATGTTATATTTCCAGTGGAGTTCTTATTTTTCCCATCTCGGCTTATTGTAATGTTTTCTGACGGTGTTACGTATCTTACTTCTCAGCTCGCCCATTGTATATGCTTTCGCCACTTGGTTGTTATTAACACTTATAAACTCGCCCATTGTTATTCTTTCCTAAGTGAACGTTTTTTCGATTTTGACTCACACAGCCTTGCCCACATTTGTATTCCCGAGTGATTCGTATTATTAATTCCTCAGCCTTTGCCAGTGTATGTTTCCTAGTAATTGTATCTTTGACTCCACATAGCCTTGCCAATTGTTCATGTATGTCCGCAGTAGTATGGCTTATGTTCACTGGGTCTCAGCCTCGACCCAGTTGTTATGCTTTCCCAGTTGGTGCATATCATTTACAGCTTTAGGACTCGCCCATTGGTAATTTTTCCATAGGGATTGTTATTTACATCCTCAGTCATCGCCCATTATCTATATTTTGCCCAGGTGTCTATTTTACTTCCTCAGCGTCGCCATTGTTTATGTTTCCAGGGTTTTCATTTTACCTCCGTCAGGTCTCGCCCATATTATGTTTCACCTGGTATTCTTATTTTACCACCTCAGTCCATTGTTATGAATTCTCAGTATTTATATTTGACATCTCAGCCTCGCATATTGAGTAATGTTTTTCAGTGAAGTCTTTTGACTCACTCAGCGTCGCCCTTGTTATGTTACCAGTGATTTTTAATTTTCACAACTTCACGCATTCGCTCGATTTTCTCAATGTAATTAACTCACGCTCACCTCAATCAATTTATGTTTTCCCACGTGGGTGTATTTTGACCCTCAAGCCTCGCACCAATTTTGTTTTCCCAGTGGACTTATATTATCCTACAGCCTCGCCCATTGTTATGTTTCCCAGTGCAGTTATTTTTACTCCCATCAGCCTCGCCATTGTTATGTTTCCCTATGGTTCTTATTTTACTCTTCAGTCTATTCCATTGTTATATTTCCCAGTGGCTTTCATTTTGCACCTCAGCCTCGCTCATTTCATGTTTTTCATTGGTTCTTATTTTGTTCCTCAGCCTCGCCCATTGTAATGTTTTCCAGTGATTTTATTTTACTAACTTAGTTTGGTCTCATGCTGACACCCTACATGATCATCTGACGTATTTTTTCCCTCAGTACGCACTATGCTACACTGGCAGTGTACCCTAAAGTCATTACAAACGTCTTTAACACTTGCAATGTTTTACCAAGTATCACTTTAAATATTTGGCATGTATCTCTAACTTAGAATATAAGAATTCATTTGAAATGTAGAATTATTCCAACAACAGCATGATAGCTGGTTTCATTAAACGTGCGATATTTCTATATCATAATTACCATTTTACTCATTGATTGGTCGTTTGGTATCTGTAAAGTGAATACGTGCTGTACAGTATCTGATGATGCAACTGGTGCCACTGACTAATCAGATTGATCACCGGTTTACGAGAATGGAACCCGTACTACAGCATTTTGTCATGTAAGCAACAGTACGTGGTCACCCTACAGCATGATTTCGAAGTTCGTGTTTCTTACAGTTACGCGTTGCCATGTCTTAAAGAAAAACTTATTTCGTTTTTCTTTTATCTCAAATTATTGTTATAAAATTAAAGAACTTCATAAGATCCATCCCCGCTATTTTAGTTGTCTAGTCGTCATTGACAGACCAAGTGCATTTACAAAAATTTTTCGTAAACATCCATTCAAATCGATTGGTCAGTTCTACCGGTGGCAATGCCGCATATTGTGTTTGATATGTTGATTGATTGATTATTT
>CAJDSM010052630.1:0-25116 GCA_903981925.1 Ostrea lurida | reverse complement strand
ACAACCAATATTTGATATTTCAGTAATTTTTTTTTCAGTCCATTGACTATATATAATAAAGCATAACACAAAATTAAATGGGTGTGAAATTCTAACATTTTCAACATGATAAAATGCTAAGCAATATTTTTTTAGCACAAACTTTCACACCAAGACAACAGCCACATACATTACAATGAAGTTATACACAAGATATTGGAATTCTAACATTTCAATTCAATAAAATGTTAAGCAAATTAATTAGCAAATGCATATCAATTTTTTTCTAGCACAAACTTTCACACAAACACAACAACCACATATATCACAAAGATATTATACACACTATAGCACTTAGTGTTGAACTTTAAAAACCGTAGGATTAATGAACAATCCGTGTTTTATCTAGAATACGAAATACTGGACATCTTGGCATGTACAGATTCCTACATACAGAATCTCTGTGTAAATATTTTGTGTATTCATCTTCTATTCTGAATTGTAGAAGTATTTCAATATTGAAATACTCATAATGTCCAGTGTAACATCTAAATGCTGAGATGCTGAAAAATTAAGCAAGTTTTTACACAAAATCTTTTCAAATTTCTAATACTGTCACAACATAATGAAATGGAATGTATGAATATACCTCTTTAGATCATCTGAGTTGTACAGTAATTCCAATACTTGCACTCTTAGTGAATTAGAAATTCTGCTTCGTCCACCATCTTAATTAAAGATTATGAGATGCATGTATTTGTGACTGAGAGAAAATGACAGGTAGACGAAAATGAAGGCCAGAATAAGAGATTGTTAGTGAACCAGTTAACAAATGTACAATAGCACACACCCTATTTAAATGTTTCCTATTCCTGATGCAGTGTATGAGGTTTATGTGAATATTGAGCATTATACATGTACATGTCTGTATTTTCAGTCAATATAATTACATATATGTCCAGTGCAGATTACTAAATCAATATTTCACATGTAAAAGAATCGTATATAGACATTTTAAACCTACAAGTTTCAATTAAATAGGGCCTACAGTGAATATTTATGTATGGTATGCCATTGTCACAAAAATGGGAGAAGCATACTAAAGAATGCTTATCAGGTGTAAACTATAGTTACAGAGCATAAATTACAGTTTACGATGATAATCTACATTTCATATACATGTATATTCTTAACTATACTTAAGAAACAAAACTTTGATTAATAGTGTTCAATGTAGTTCGTCTGTAAAATCAAGTTTCACGATTTGTTAGCTTAGTTGGGAATTGAAAACTATAGTTATCAGATGTTAATCTTAGTTTACAATTCTAAACTATGGTTCATGGCTAAACATGGTTTACTAGTATATGATAAATAATGATATGGTTTCATGACTCCAAATTATATTTTTAAAAGAACTGCTAACAATTGATAAGTGACATTTCTGACTAAATTTATAATCCTGCACACATACCTTCAATTTTATAAACGTGGTTTTGCAATTGATAAGCATAGTTATAGTTTTACATGTAATAGGCTAAGTTTATCAGTACTAAACTACAGTTTACACATCACTATCTATAATCAACATTCTGTACACTATTGAACAACATAGTTTCCACTTAATAAACATAGTTTACACTTGATAAACATATTCTACACCTGACAAACATAGTTTAATAAATTTGAAACTTTTTTTTCTCTCATTTTTGGGAAACCGGTGAGGTAAAAATGCGTTATCAAACTGAAGAAACTAGAGAGTAAAAAAGTGTGCATAGTGTCAATACACTCACTACCAGATGACATAAGGATACACACATACATGGAATTATAAATTTCAGCACTAGCATTTTGATTCAATTTGGTTACATAAATATATATAATATATTTGTATTAAAAACCCTCTTCACCCTATAAATTAAATACTGATAATAATTGGTTAAAAATTCTCCTATATTAAGCTTATGTTGCACAAGTCCACTTGCTGACAATCAAGAATGTAAAAAATAATATCACATGATGAGTTTCACAGATATGACAAATAAATCCTCTTTTTGGTCCCATGATGCATCAGAACATTTCCTTGGCAACATGCTAATAATAATCAGTCCATGGATATGATTGTTTTTCATGCAGAAATGTTGACCAGGAGGCTGCCATATTGAGTTGAACATCACAGAAATATTCTTCATTTACATCAAGCGCCTGTCAGCAGATTTCACTGCTGGAACGGTTTCGTGAGGATGAGGATCCAAAAAGAGAATCAAAACTGAAAAAGAACACAAATAAATCAACAAATTATAACATACTACTATATGTATTACACATACTATATAAACATGAATAAAACCAGAATGAATGAATTACTATGCAATCAGAACATTGCTTGACCTTTTCCGTCAAGTTGAGAAAATATTTAGGATGTTGGCCCCAAATGGTATTGTAAATTGTTTCTGGCATAATACCAAATTTGCAGGAAAATGCAACACTTGTTATAATTTTTGTACATCAATCTAATATCAAATATCTTAAATGGTGTGTTTAATAAAGTTACATTTCTGCAAAGCGACAATGTGGGCGACACCATTTTTCTTGCCAAGTAGGTGCAATATTGTTATATACGAGTATTACATAAACTGTTTTTTTCTTCACTTGATGGAAAAGGCAGACTGATGCTCTGATGGACATCTTTGTGGCAAATGTAACTTTTTCTCCAATATCTATTGTGCAAAGTATTGTCCATAAAAAAATTAATCATTTCTTTATCAATGAGTAATATATCTATAAAAAGGTAACACACATTTGAAAGAGTAATTAATTCTATGATTATAATCTGCCAAACATAAGTCTCCCAAATGAAGGACTGACTGTACTAAAAAGGGCTTTTTCTGAGTGCTACTATCCCCCCCCCCCCGTAATAAAATCCATGCCAGTCTTTTTTTTATTCAAAAACCTAGACCATAGAGACCTTGATTTGAAAATATTCAAAAAATCCCTTTGACTAGAAAAAGTCTTTAATATAACCTTAAAACTAGTTTGTAAGTCCCATTATTTTCTCAAAATCTCTGAAGATATATCAATTTTTATGTTCAATGTAAGAGGTCAAGGTCATAGGAGTCACTTGACCTTGACACTTTTTTGTATGTCCCATCATCCTTTAATATTTTCTGAATATTTCATGTCTCTATTGGTCCCATTTGTAAAGTAATACAAGTTTTAATGATAAAAGTCAAAGGTTAAGGTCACTGGAGATGACTACTTTGTAGGTCACAACACCCTTTTATCATTTTTGTAGATTTCATGTTTATATCATTCCCTTTTCTATAGCAGAATTTTTTATTTTCAAGATCAAGGTCGAAGTTCAAGGTCACAGGAGTCACTAGACTTTGATACTAGCTGTATCCTCTTATCATTTCTGAAGATTCCCTGTCTCTATCAAATCCGGTTTTAAAGTTACACCAGTTTGATGTTCAATGTCAGAGGTCAAGGTCACTGGAGTAACTGGATTCTCATTTCTACAGCAAATTTTTTGATTTTCATGATCAAGGTCAAAGGTCAAGGTCATAGGAGTCACTAGACCTTGATACTAGCTGTATCCTCTTATCATTTCTGAAGATTCCCTGTCTCTATCAAATCCATGAGGATCCAATATTTCTTATCATTGAATCAATACAGTTCATCTCTTCCAGACTGCATCACTTCCCTGCAGAGTCCAGGACAATCTATCATAACTAAGAGATCCTACCCCCTCCCAAAGGAAAACAGTTAAACTACACAACCTGCCAGAGATGTATAATCTGCTTATGATGGAAATAAAATCTGACTTTTAAATGTATATTCAGTTGCAATGTAGCATGATATGAACTGCTTATAATGCACTAAACTCAAAATCAAAACTATATAGCAACTGCACATGAAAATTTAAAAGTGGGCAGATTTTTTTCTTTTTATAACTAAGACCAAAATGGATACAACATCTTGATTAAACAAAATGAATACATAGAATTGATACAACATCTGATCTTTATAATACACTGTTATTTATGTGTCAGGGGCTGTTTTGACACAATTCTGAGTAAATCCTTTTACTTAACATGCAGCATTAAGATTTGCAGTACTGATGTCTTGTATAAATTGTATTGTACCATGTATGTCATGTTTGAAATTTAAGTGTTTAAAAAACCTGGCAGTAGAAGCAAAATTTCCAAGGCTGTGTAAAATAGCATCTGACTCCACCTACATAGGCTAAAAGAACATAGAGTGTTTAACTTCAATTGTTTTAAAGTGTTTATACAATATGTACATTTGTTATTAGAAATAAAATTTGTCACATGGACATTTTAGATCATAATTTCAGTCAAAGTCCATTCAGCCAATATTTACCAAATACCAAAACATGCAGCAAATCAAAATAGTAAAAACATCAACTAAACACCAATACACAATACAATGATTATGGCAAAAGAAAAATCAACATTTATATATAGCAAATACTAGAAGTAATGTCAGACAGGCTGAAAATACAATGCATATACCAAAGGCAGAAAAGCAATGAAAATTGAAACCAGAACAATTAATTACCGTAAGCTTCTTAGAATCTTGATTTTACACCATCAACAACGGAATGAAAGCTAACCTAGTTATGATACCCCAATAACAATAAGCCTTTAAACAAAAACCATCCTTATTAAAAAAAAATACACTTCCCATTCAGCAGAGGTATTGCCCCCATCCTACCCTAGTAACAATGCCTCGGACTATCCACTTCATGGGGGAATCAAACTAAGTACAACATTTGGCTACAGTCCAATAAGAAATGAACACAGAGCACTGGGGGAGGGTTAAATTGACTCTCCATCCCATGAGAAAGCACAGACAATGTGTCACCTAAATAAACACCTAATTAATAAGGTCAGAGGTTAACCATTATAGGCATTCACTGTTATCCAAGTAAGGTCCATGCAGAAATAATATTGTACACTTAAGTGAGGGCGTGTATAAATGTGCACTATCACCAATTTGCTTAGTTATATGGAAAAATAACCTCAGAACCGTGATTTCACTTTGAGAGATCAAGAGATCAAAGTTAAAACCATTGAGAGTCACCAGTGTACATAGGTTGCAAACTGAAGAAAATAAATAAAACTTCTGCCTCGAGGAATGGGGAACCAGACATAATGGAGAGAATATTCAATATTCACCATTTTACTTACACAGTTCTCACTCTATGGAGCAAACAAAATAAAACCGATTCTTCTACTGTACTGTCAACATCTCTTGACCATTCTATCACAATTACGTACCACTGGTGCCATGCATATTGTAACTCAACCAAAATAAATAAAAAATCACAAAAGGGAATTTCTAAAGCTAAAGGCTTCACACCTAAAGACAACAGTTATAAGGAGAATGTGGAGAACCTTTCAACAATTACACAAGCTCAGAAATCCACCTCTGGCAGATTGAGTTTTTCCACTAGCTCGGTAAAACTGCAAAATACATGATATTCAAATCAATTTTCTAAATCAAATATTTACAGTATAACACAGTGATTGTGAAGTGCCAGAGATGATTAATTATGCTTCATCAAAAATAGAATTCAATTTAAGCCAGTTTTCTTTTTCAATATAAGGTCAAATCACTGCAGCGTAATATGCCATAAGACATCTTGTTACGGTGTTCAGCATAACTATATGTTTAAACGGTAGCTATTCAGTAATCCAATGAACTATCAATTAATGAATTCAAACCCTTCAATTCATTAACAGATAAAAACATTCAAATTCAAATTAATATATAAGAAAAATGCATGTTTTGTTATATGGTACAACCTCTCCTCTCTCTCTCTCTGAGTCTAGATATATATTGTACATGCACACAATTTACCTAGTGTGTTTAAAATCAAAGGTACCCGAAGTTTGGACCCACATTGCCTTTGATCCAACCCCCAACCCCCCTTTTTCATGTGCATTAAATATTTCCTAAAAATCCATGAATTCTGTTATCTATCAAAACAAATTTGCACTTTTATCACATTATTTTACTTGACTAAATAAAGTGAAATATTTTGATGCAATCCTACCTTAACTCATATAACTACTACTGTACACAAAAAAATAAAAAAAAATAAAAAAATATTTTCAGCACTTTTACCCTTGTTGTCAGTGGGCAATTTAAGATTGGGTGAAACTGTTATTTTTTCTCGTATCTCCCTTTCAACACAATTGTGTCTGAGCTAATTTAAAACAAGGCAAAACCATTTGCAAGTGTAGAAGCGTGGTCATTTTTCAAAAACATACGAAACATCACCAGTAAGATATTTCCAGTACGCCCTTGTCGAAAATAAAAGTAGAAAAAAAAAATGGTGGACCACATAACATAATTTTGACTAAAAGCAAGTCAGGGAATTAGGATAGACTTGGACGTGTAAACAATGTAAGAAACATCATTTTTGTGAAGTTTTTTGGAGCATCATGAGATCTATTTTATTCTAGTCAAGAAACTATAGCTGCATGAACTGAGTTACATGTTTTCTTGGTTTGAGCTGAATAAATTTGAAATTTTTTTCTCTCTAGTTTTTATTGATATGCAATTCCTTGAGCTCATTATTATTCTGCCCAGAAATCTTGAAATTTACAATTTATGTTCCCCTTGTCCAAAAGAAGCTTCATTACAAATTTGGAAAGAACTGGAATGGATCGAAGTTTACACATGACAGACAAAGACAACCTATTGCAATGGGTCAACTGGCTTTACTTAGGAAAGTAGGCATCAAGTTGCGTCAATGAGTTGACAAGATATCTGATAATAAATTCAATCTAACTGATATACATTTCCTAAAATATTCATCCTGTCTTACATGCTAGCATATACTGTAGTTTGTAGTATATGGAAATAACTAATGATTATACTTCTGTACCCCTCTACACATAAGAATGTCAATCCAACAGGATTAATAATAAAATCCTGGGAAATTTTGAATTTCCTGTAGAAATCTGCACACCCATTGTCATTTAATACACAGGACAAAGGTTTTGTCATGATATTTTTTCAATGTAAGTGAACAGGATAGACCTTGTAGGAAGTTTTCAGATAAAATTAACACACGCAGAGCTGAGACATAATCAACCTCACATTCTCAGCATGTTGAGGACACCATAAGTAAACGTTAGACATGTTCACACAACACAATCCGCGGCTAGATGTACTTACAATTTGCGGATTCCTGAGGGCTTTCTTTGTCCAGGATACAATTTTTCCTCAGGTTCTTTATTTATTGGACCCTCCACTGGTAGATCCTCCCCTTGGTATCTGAAACAAAAACACGCAATCTTTGTCACCAATTTGCTCCTGCATCGAAACAACATTATTGACAATATTTATCACTTTTCAAACATACTCTGTTTGCAATAAGTTATTCTAAATGAAATACACCTGGTCCAGTTTCATACAAGTTCAATGACTTTTCATTGGTAATGTATTCAAATTATTTCCATTTATTTTATAATTCTGAGTAATTGATAAGCTACATTTAGGACATTTCAGTATGATACTGTCTGGTAAAGTTTTTTCTCTAAAAATCTATAGACTTTGAGCTAATTCTATTTGCTTGCAGCATAAAATGATCAAAACCTACACAATTTAAGAGTCCAAGTGTCAGTTTTAATCATGTTATCATCCATTCTACCGAGATCAGTAATCAGAATACTTTTAAAAAATACTTTGATTGAGGTAAAGTAACACAAAATCTAGTCAGGCAGTGCAGTAATAAAGAAGAATATACAACGGTATACCAATGAACTTAAGTTTCCAATGGTCAAGCTAAAATAAAATGAATGAAAGTAAGTGCACAGAAGGTTTATAGATGAAATTTTGCAATCTAAATTTATCAGCAATGTTTAACATATCATTATCTTCTTGTATTGAGGGGGAAGTGTGTGTATGAAGGGGGAGGGGGGGTGGTGGTAAGGGGAGGTGGGGGTGTACTCTCCGTAAAAGTGAGGGTGAAACAATTGTAGGACAGATATCTGGAGCTGTATCACTATGTTGTTTGGTACATGTATACCCCTAATTAAGTTTCTGACTGACCATCAACATAGGGGTGCATGTGTCAGTGTATAAGAGGACAGTGATAGGAAAACATAAGTTATTTGTCCACACTCATTATCAGAAAACAAATGTCCATCTGTCCACAGTTATCATAAGAAAACAAGTGGCTAAACATAGTCCTCAAGTATGCATACAATGCACAAACATGATGTGAATCATTTAGATCATTGAATGTGAACAAATAAGACTTTATCTGTTTATGATAAACTATGAAAAATTTAATAACATTGGAAACAGATAAATTTTGTGCTAGATAAGAATACAGTTAACGTGTACATGTGCCTTAAAATGAATGATAAACTGATTAAGCATGATCACATCCTAGCCAGGCAAACCCTACAAGTATACATGTATTTCACAAGTTGGAAATGTTCTTGGCTGAATATCTTATTTTTAAAAAATAATTGTAATTGCATTTTATCATCATAATGCAAGGAGCCTAACCATGAGCACCACTTTTATTCATAAAGTACTTGACCTTTAACCTTTCAAATCGATCTAATCTGAATGATAAATTGCTTTATATTGTCTAGTGTTTGAATTTCACAGCATTATTAGTATCAAAGTAATTCTGTGGCAAATCTAAGATTTATACCTTCAAAATAATATACTTTGTACAGGATTTGACCTGGAAGAGGAAGGGAGGAAATGCAAAAAGAGATTTTTTTTAAAACTTTAAACTGATTTATAAATTTATACAATTCTTTCTCTGTGCACCTACCGTAGTTCTCCTCAGTACAAAATAGACAGTGATAGGATGTACCGGTATATGGTACATTTATATAGGTGTGTAATAGGAAGGGAGAGAATGAGAAAATGGCTGGACTGGGAATCGAACCCGGGACCCCTGCATCACTATTCAGGTGCTCTAATTACTGAGCTATCTAGGCTGATGTCTACAGTCCGTATAGCCGTAACTACTACATTCTTCGTCCTCGAAGACAACTACCAGTTCTAACCCCCTGGCAGGACTTTTACCTGCAATTCCAGGGTCACACTGGCCACCAAATGTAATAAGAAGGAGAAAATAAAAAATCTATGGCTGGAATGGGAATCAACCCGGGACCCCTGCATCACTAGTTGGGTGCTCTAACCACTGAGCTATCCTGGCCGATGTCCACGGTCCGTATAGCCGTAACTATAGGTGTAGGTGCCCCCCCCCCCACCACCACCACATTCAAACACAAAAGTGTATGTATTTTCTGCAACTTTGTAGTAAAGCTACGGTAAAGGTTGACACTCTTTAATCATAATAGTAGCTCAGAACTTACTCTAGGTCAGCACTGTCTTTTCTTGAAACTCTGCAAAGGGGATTAACTCAAACAATAGCAAGCAAGAAAATGTGAGTACATCACAATATTGATTACAAGAAATATGAATAGGAATCATTATTCACTGGTTGTCAAGTATCGTCCACTGTTACATGAATCAATAGTGTTCTTGAGCTGCTGATTCAGTTAACTTTACACCTCTTCATTCTAACGTTACTAAATACGTGTCAATATTAGCTATATGGAAAATTCAATATCTATACAGTTAACAGAGGTGTAAAGGATAATAATTTATCAGCGGAATTTAAATTTAATAAACATTGTAATGTAATCCACACGTGGTGTGAAATACACTGCCATGCTTGTTAAAAGCACAAGTTGTGCATTGACAACCATTAAATAATAACTCAGTGTTGTCACCCAGTAAAAATGAAATCATGCATGTATTAAAGCAAGTAAATACAGTTATATTATGCAAATATTGTTAATATAAAATTCTTGTCAATAACAAGTTGGTGACACAACAGAATATTTGTGTATACAAGGACTACGGGTTTGTTTTATCATTGCATGTTATCGGGATTGTGGTCAACTAAACATTTTATGTACAATAATTGTACTATCACTGCATGAACGTTTTTCAGGGTAACTGTTGTTTTACTCCAACCATTATCATTCTTATTTTATTGCTAGAAACTTCAGTTCACTTATGGGGTTTACAAAATGGATCTGTCATACAGAATTCAGATTCTAAATGCATATTTCCATTAAACTGTTTCTTTCTTGTTATTTTAAAAGTACACTGAAAATAGACAACAAATATGAACCTGGGTTGGAATACAGAACAAGTAATTGCATAAATACTGATCTCAGGGGATCACTGGCAAAATCGGATTTCATGGATGTGCACTTAACTTTCTCTAGGAAAATGTTTGTCTTCAAAATGGGAATGAGATTCCCATCAATAATCTTTTCCAATAACTCATAATTAAACTTCAATTTCATTTGCAACTGAACAGAGTATATTATTTATCACATTCAAACAGATCTTCTCTTTCTTTTTTAGAAAAAGTGTCTTATTTATTGAAAATTTGCACATTTGTATACATACATGAAGGATGTTACTAACAAAATGATACCCAATTAGTCATATTCAGATTGGGTTCCATGTTTGTATAATTAAACAATTGTTACCCCAGTTTGAAATAAAAGTCCTTTGTGCAAGATAGTTGAAATTGCATGAGCCGAGGAATGAATTTTCATTAAACCAGGAAATAATAAGTGTGTCAATCCCAGTATTTTTAGCCTGATGTTGGAGAAATTAAATGTTATATTCACCTTCATGGGGTGTGTATGTGAATATTAGCTGCAGAACTGTAGCTCTCTGAAAAAAAATATTGGGACAGATCTGATCTGTCCCAATATTTTTTTTTCAGAGAGCTACAGTTCTGCAGCTATGTGAATATAACATTTTATTTTTCTAGGTCAGTGGATATCAGCCAGTCCCAAAGCACAGAATTATTCACTCATATAATGCTAGAATATACATCAGTATGCTTTTAAAACTATAGTTTGAAATATAAAATGATTTGAGAAAGGTAGTTTATATGTGATAAAGTGTGATAAATATTAACTGCTAAAGAAAGTGGTACAGTAAGAACTCTAAAAATAGATTAAAAATTTACTTGTTGCCGGTTGATCTAAAAAGGGAATATATATAATTTGTTAATGAAAAATACATGAAATTTAAAATGCATACAAAATATACCCATTCAAGTACACGTATGTTGAAATGGAATATTTACGATTTCTTTATTTTCTTAACAGGATGTCTACAGTTTATACAATATAATATTACTGAAAACAAAATTATCTTTCATTCCAACTAAACATTTAAACATTTTATTATTTTTTTTGTGGGCAAGATGATGTACCTGTAACATCTTTATAAGTTATGGATTGAACTGAATATATTTTATGGCAAAAAGGATGAGAAACAAATTTAAAATCTCCTATCACAATAATTTTGTTGCCATGCAGTATGAAAATAAATACAGCAAAGTCTACTGCAAGTACAAAGAAATATAACACAATTTGACGGTCAGGATAGCAGTCGATTTACACAAATTATTGGCTATCCTAGTAAGAGGTGCATGGGCCACATTGCTCACCTGAGTCACCATGGTCATGCAGTTGTTCTTGAAAAGATTTTTCTTTTTCAATCTTTAATTCCCAAGAAAAAATTTGAACCCACATTGTGGCAAAACATAAGGAAACTTAAATTCATACGACATGGGGGTACCTCTGTCTAAAAATTACTATAAACATGACCTTGTTGCTCTGGAGAAAGTCAAAGTTACAAGGTCAAAGATTAATAGTATGATTGAATGAAAGGTCTTGCCATAAGAAATCTATACACAAAATCTAGTAACAGGAGACATTGAAAAGGTTAGTTAAGTTTAAAATCCGAGGTCAAGGTCACAAGGTTGAAAGCTTTGTTACCATAGAACATCTTGTCACTACTAAGCAACGCACATAAGAAATATGAGTACCCTATCACTCACCATTCAAAAGTTATGAGCAAGGTTAAAATTTTGGACGACACTCTTGGACAGACAGGCCAGAGTAAAGTAAGGGGCGTAAATCTTGAATCCCCAGTTCAATATCATTTAGTGTGAGTCTACTACTCTTGAAAAGAAATTTCCTGTACTGTATATTTCCATGTAAAACTGCTTATCTCCTGTGGTGGCCCCCACACTACCTCTGGTGCCCCTGAAGTGAACAAACTTGAATTTGGACTACCTGTAAATGCTTGCAATTTAATCATGGTCCTCAAGCTGTTTACCTACAAATTCTTATATTGTGGCCCCAACCTACCCCAACAGTCATGATTTGAACAAGCTTCAATCTGCACTACCTGAGGATGCTTGCATATTAATATGACTACACAAAACCTTGCTTTAATTGAAATGATGATTTTCAACGATGTTTTCCTATATATTCCCAGGTAAAAACTTGATCTCCTATTGAATCCCAAATGTACTTCTGGGGGGGGGGGGGGGGGGGGGGGGAGGGGAGGGGGAGGGGGGCTAATTTGACAATACCTGGGGATGCTTGCATATCAATATGCCCAGTCATGGTCCTGTTGCTCTTGAGGAGATTTTCAAAGAATTTTCCTATATATCCCGTAAAAGTTGACCCTAATGTGGCCTCACACTACCCCCTAGGGTATAAATTTGATTCTACTTCATGTCTGAAAATTTTCATATAAATTTCAACTTTTCTGGCCCAGCGGTACTTAAGATTTTTAAATGACCACACTCTGTTTTTGTCTTTTCTTGATTATCTCCCCTCTGAGGGAGGGGTGGGGGTGACCCTTTATTTGAAGTAACTTGAAGAATCCCCCTCACCTAAGGGTCAAGCTTGATTGGTTCTTAAGAAGATTTTTAAAGATGCCACAATATTTTCACTAACTGTTAATCATCTCCACTTCAGAAAGCGTGTGGAACTTCATTTGAACAAACTCGAATCCTCTTTATCAAAGCATGCTTTATAGCAAGTTTGGTTTATATCTGGAGAAGAGGTTGAAAATGTTGAAAGTTTATGGACACATGTCAGACAAAAAGTGATCAGGAAAAAAAACTCCCTTTTGTGTAGCAGAGAAGGAATAATCTCATATAAAGTTATGTCAGATAGTTTTATGATTTTTTTTCCAGACATGTACATCTGCAATGCCAAATCTACTTGTACCACTAAGAAAATTGCAATAAAAAGGCACAAGATCAAGCTGATAATCATAGCATAAAGACAATCATAAGCTTACTTTGGTTTGAAAGCTACAAGCTCCTCCTCCACCTCTATAAGCTTGGCCTTCAGTTCATTCCGCTCCATCAGAACAGTCTTGAGTTCCTTCATTGTGAATCTAGGTCGGTCAGGGTCTTTCATGTCGATGACCATTTTGCCTATCATGCTAAGCTTGTGCTCGATGTGACCCATGTTTTCACCCTCCTCTTGTTTTGGATCCTCCCCCACTGGTGGGGCCCCGGGTGGAAATTGGGATGTTTCTGAGTATTGTGTAGCACCTTCATTAGGCACTGTAGATTCATCCTCCTCCTAAATAAGTTAAAATAATTTTAAAATTTGAATTTCTCACACAGAACAAAATTCAGAAAACTGAAAAAATTGCAACACATGCATAAAGTTTGCATCCCCTCTAATTTCAAATTTTTTAAAGCTAAATGATGCCTACCACTTCCAGGGAGGGNTTCCCCTCTGATTTCAAATTTGTTAAGGCTAAATGATGCCTACCACTTCCAGGGAGGGGTGATGAGGTTTCTGGTTTAAAGCTGTGGTTTGTTGAGTTTCCTCCTTTTCTTTGATCATCTCCGTAATCTTTGTGATTTGCTGTTCTTTGTCTGCCAGCTGGGCTTCTAGCTCGCTCTTCTCCTCCAGTAAAGTGTGGGATTGCTTTTTCTGAATGCTGTTGCTTCTCCTTAGGTCAGTATTGACCTTCACAATCTGGTCTAACTGGCTCTGTAGCTGTGTAGAAAGATACATAAGTGACTGTGTACAAGTCAAAATTCTGCTAAATATCAACAAAAATTATCTAAATCTTGCATCATGCCGTATAAGCAGAATTTTTAACAAGGATTTAATTTTGACATTATAAGCGAGGGTTTTGAGATCCCTAAAATTAGAAATCGCTAACAATTCATTCCAAACTGGTACCAAAACCCCCACCCCTGAGATCATGAAATTCATAATTCTGGTAAAGGGCTGCTTGCTCCTTGTATCTAAATAATTTCAATTCAATGTACAGTATAATGATCAAATTGCATATCTAGTAAATGGATGATGACATGTTTTATAATCAACATGGTATATATAAAAGGGTTCATCAAATAAAAATAATCCATCACAGAAATTTTCTAAATTTTATTACTGCTTGCTTTATTTCAGCTAGAATTTTACAATGAAGTCTATGAGAATAGCAGATTTTTTGAAAACATTTTAAATAGAAATCAAAGTTTCATACAAATCACCCAGTAAAACGTTACGCAAACTTTCCCTTTACGAAAATATGAAATAAAACTAACCATTTTACCACACATATTTTTGAAAGATATGTTTCATTTTTCTGAAACACAGCTCAGAAAATCTGTCCTATTTTGTGAAATCAATGATTATTTACATGAAATTATTGTCCTAGCCTTTGGTGTCTGTTTTGTAGCACATTACTTTGAATGCATCTTGCATGGTGAAGTTCGCCCAGACCCACAATGGTTCCTTTCACATAAAAGACGCAATTTTGGAAATTACATTCCTAAAGGTAATTATCAAAATTACAAGCAATTTCAGTAATTTACAGTGGATCTGGGCGGAATATTAGCACCCAATTTATCGATCTTTATTTCATTTATGACCTGTTTGATCTTATGAGTCTGTGAAAACATTGTACTGAGTAAGGTCTATATCAAATTGGTATATTCTGTTTGACATGACACTTTTCCAATCTAGCAACATACCTGTGCAAAGCCCATCAAGCAACACACTGGAGCAGAGAATTACATTTGATAAGTCTGCCACATTATTTGTTTATCATAATGCACATGCTCAATAAGTCACAATTTTTCCAAGAAATGCTTTGAATGAAAATTTTACAGATCTAAAGGCCAAGAAAGGATTGGAATTTGTGCTGCATTAAAATAAAAATGTTAAAAACTTCCAGATTAATACATTGAAGAAAAAAAAGAAAGAAATGGGAACAAAAAATTGATAAAATTTCCTGGATTGCACTGATTTTAGTGGGTCAGCTGCCAAACACTAAACATATAAATTTTGATCTTTGGTCCAGTTTTTTCTAGTTTGAACCAATAAGGCAGTCACATGAGGGTGGAGCTATTTAATGAGCTGTAATACTCCTACATAATAAAGTTCTACATGTACCAGTATTTTAACCAGGCAACACAAGCATAGCATCCCCTGACAAGATTTTAAGGCAATAGTCAATAGTGATTTTTGACCCTTGACCTTGAAAACTATTAGGGTTCATCCTCTCTCCATGAGCAACATTTGTGGAAGGTTTGATAATCATCTGAGGAATGCCCTTGCTTCTATCTTGTTCACAAGGTTCTGGACATACACAGCTGCACAACAACAATGCTATATATATCCCCTCTGTAACTAGTTGCCTGGGGATAACTAGCCTTAGTGTATCAGGTAATACATTGTACTCAGCCATGGATCAAACTTCCTGTTAGTTTAAACTTNCCCTAATACACTGTTAGTTTAAACTTACTGCATCACAGTCTGCCGTTCGGTGCTTTACTTCTGTTTTGAACTTCCTCAATTCCTCCCGTTGTTTGTCTACTGTTTCCTTAAGTTTAGTTAATACTTCGATTTCTTTTTCTTCAGTTTCTGGAAGAAAGACATTATGTTTGAAAATGAAGTTTGTACAAGTAATAAATATGTAAATTAACGTTAATCAAATATTTAAGGAATGAAAGTCATTATTATCAATTTTATACAATACATGCACATAGCAAGTTGGGACAGTTTACGCATTGTTAACTGTGAATCCACCCTTACCAACATGGTCATGATCTGAATGAACTTGAACCTACACAATCAGTGGATGCTTGAATATAAATTATCAAGGCCCTAATGTTTTTGAGACGAATATTTTAAGTTTTTATTTATGTATGTCTCCAGGTGGAACTAATCCACTACTGTGACCCTGACCTACCCCTGGCAGCGAGGATTAAAACAGCTTTCAAATAAAATTTCTTTTTACTGATCAAGTGGGTTTTGAAATGTTATAAGATGCCATCTCAATTTTACTACCAGTACTTCTTAATTATCTCCCCTTTTGAAAAGGGGGCATGACCCTTCCATTGAGGAATTTTGAATCCCAAGAATGGTTCAGGTTCAGTTAAAATTGGCCCCATGGTGCTGGAGAAGAAATCAAATATGTGTAAAGATTAAGGACAGACAGATAGATGGATGTAATAGACAACAAGCGATCAGAAAAGCTCATTTTCAAGTGACTTGATCTAACATTAACAGCAATATCGGCTATATTGCACCAGTTGTAACACTAGTATCAAATTACTGACCCTTTTGCAGAATTACAGGTGACAGGTAAGGTTGAATTTCAAACACTGAAGATTACCTGACAGTGACATTACTTAAACTGTATAGACATATTTAATTTCCGTGGGCAAAAAATGTCTTTGCATTTGTAGTGAACCATAATTTTTCATTAATCAGAGAGCATGGGTGATTAAATTGTTGTACACAAGCCATTAGAATGTTTAAAGCAATTATACTGCACTATGTTTGTCAATCAAATTCGTAAAGAAATTGTAAAGTAGTTGTAAATTGTATGAACTGGTAGAAACAATAAAATGTTCATAACATACATCAGTATAAGAAATTCCTTAACCTGCTACAAAATAACCATATTCAAACAATATCTTAACAACAATACCCCCCCCCCCTTTTCAAGCTGAACAGAAGAACATCATCTGTGTGACTGTACAGTTAAATAGTAAATCGAAATCTATAGCAGAAAACAAATTAATGGTTTTGTAATTGGTTTGGTATGTGACTCTGGTGTTGGATCACCTGAAGAATGGCATGGATACTGACTACTGACATACACAGCACAGGTCTTAAAAAATGACATTAAATGTGATATACAGATGGGCTTCATCTCAGTGGCATATATTGGACCCGTTTGACTACAATCCTTATTATCTTAAACGAACTGTACTATTTTGATAGTAATCATTCTTCATTACATTGAACTTTTTATTTCAACTGTGTATTTTTGTAATGAGCACAACAAAGAGCAAGTACATCTACTCACGAGGAATAAAAATATGACAATTACAGGTCTGGAGTATGTGTTTTTTATGAGTGGACAATGAATAACAGTAACATACATTTGTAGATACTTCTGACAGTAAAAATTCAAAATTTGTGTTGGATTTAATTTCAGTGTTTTCTCCTTGACATGAAAAAAAAAATATAATCGAGCACAAAATTAAATATGTCTAATACATGTAGTGATGTAAATATACAGTCACACAGAACCACTTTCATCCCCAAACTCACGCTTTGTAACAGCTGCCACTTCCTCTGCCACTGCTTGTTTGGTGTCCACCAGCCTGTCATGAAGGCGTCTGTTCTCTTCCTGTAGGCTAGATACAGCCTTTAACAAATCCTTTGTCTCAGTCTGCCAGTTTTCCTCAATCTGCAGAAGTTCCTTTGTTAAAAAAAAAAAAAAGTAAATGTACACTTGCTATCAATACAGACAAGGAACGATGTCTCAACATTGACATTAATGCAAGTGTGAATTATTGCATGAGCACTCAGGGATTTATCCAGCTTTTAGATACTACTACCCATTTCATATTTAAGGGGAATTTTTTGAGCTTCCAGAGGAAGAGCTGGGGGGTCGACATCTAAGATTATATCACAAAAAACCAGGCATATCAATTTAATTTTTGTCTATATACTGGGTATTGTAAAACTTTAATATAATAATAGGAAAAATACTTGGAATATACGTGTATTAAACTGATTTTTGTTAAAATTCCAATATATTTTGTGTGGTTTCTACAATTCAGGGGGGATTTTTATTTGTGGAAGGGGAAATTTTCCTTTCTTGTCAAAGGGGGAAAGGTACCCTTTACCGGTAGTAAAAAGAACCTAGATAAATCCCTGGCACTGGTCTAATTGAGAGAGATTGTTCCAAATCCAAAACTGAACAGAGATTCGTTAAACATTCTACACCAACAGAGTAATTTCTTTGGATATCATTATATGGCNGGTCTAATTGAGAGAGATTGTTCCGAATCCAAAACTGAACAGAGATTTGTTAAACATTCTACACCAATAGAGTAATTTCTTTGGATATCATTATATGGCAATATTACCACTTACGAAGACCCTGGTCACCCCTGGCCAAATAACATTTATCTAGGTTTGGCTCTATCTACTTTTTCAGTAACCATATGGTCATAAATTGGGTTGTTGCAAAGTAGATAGCATTGAAGGAAAACATGTCTAATCGTTATTGTGGTTTGTTTACACTGCTTGCTATCTACTATAATAGCAATTAACATAGATGTTTACAAAGCATTATGATGACACAACTTGACAGGAGCATTAGCGTAATTACACGAGAATGGCTAATCCATGACANAATGTTTACAAAGCATTATGACAGGAGCATTAGTGTAATTACACGAGAATGGCTAATCCATGACATGGGTTTTCAAGATATTGAACAAACAACACTTCATCTACCAACCGACACAACAGGCCGGCAGTGCAAACCAGGGAATATCTCGAACACTGATATCTCGAATACCATGGCTATGTCGAACTGATTTTGGAGGTCCCAGCCACCTACTTTCTGAGTGTTTTTACCCTCCATATCTCGAATCCACTGATATCTCAAACTTTTTTCTTGGTCCTATTGAGTTTGACATAACAAGGTTCGACTGTATGTATGTGTGTAAACAATTGTCTAATATCAAAATTCTTTTAAAAAGGATCAGATCTATTACATGAAGGGAGTTAAATAAACAATACAATTATTTTCGCAATTCAATCAATGATTATGAACGCTAAACTTGTATAATCAACGTACTTCTTCATAACGCTGTCTCTCTTGTGTCCTCTCTTGCTTCTCGTTTTCCAGTTTATCAATGGTGTATCTAAGTTCTGATATTTCACTGCTCTCCTTTTCGTATCTCCCTGCAAGACTCTCTAATTGCTCTAAGGCTTTTATCACTTTTGGCATCAAATCTGTCACAGCTTCCACCCCATAGTTTTCGATCAGCTTTTCGAATTCTTTCCCAATCCCAGCAGCCTGATCATACACATCCACCACGGTTACCGACTCGAAGGAATCATTCATTATTTGCCTTCTTTCGGGAAAAGGATCCATTGATCCTACCTCGTTTCATATAAAAAATATTATTTCCTTGATGTTTACATTCCTGTCAACCACTTTATCTGACAGTGACAATCGAGCACCTGACCCTCCTATTGATTGCATCCATGTTAATGAGGCGCTTGTGCTCATTGCATATAATTGATCTATTTCATTAAGCGTTCACATGACGTAAAATCATCAATAAATTATACGGGTAACACGAATAACCGAAATCCACATAATTAACCGAAATCCACAAAAAAAGACAAATATCTGAAATCAATATGTATAGCAATCTAGAGCATGGGGGTCAAATACCATCATAGATTGTATATATAAACTTTATATCCTGAAATATTGCTTTTGTAGCCTTGTAGCAGACTAAAAGCAGTCGTTCACTCGGATATCCTCGTACCGTACCTTTCACCAGCGATGGAATGTAGTCGACCGAAGTGTGCCGAGTGAGATCATTTCGGCTCGGGCTCGAGATACATACGCATGCGCACAAGCGAATTTACGTGGCATCCTGTTTTCATTTTATCCGACGTGTTTGTAACTAGGCTTTCGGTTTTCATATCGCATACTCTTTGTGTATTATGGAGTATTTACACGTATTCGTTACTCTAATTTCAATATTTAGTTTTAAAACTGTAGACTGTTATTTTTTAAACATTGATGCACATGCTGAGGAATGTTTCTTCGACAAAGTGACATCTGGGACAAAAATGAGTTTAATGTTTGAAGTTGCCGAAGGTGGCTTCCTCGATATAGACGTTAAGGTAGGCTATGGGATAATGTTTTTGTACTAAATCAATGTGAATGATATTTTTCCTGAACTTGCATATAGTAGTTCTAGTATTCAATCTCTTTTGGAAAATTGTGACCAAGATAAAAAAAAAAAAGGGGGGGGGGGTATGAACCATGACCACAGACTTATCATCGGAGAAACTATAAGTATTAAAAATGATGTATTGCTTTGAGAAGATAGAGATAGTTCTATTGGCGTCCAACCCATGTAAATTGTTCTGTGAATAATCAGTAGTTGGTATGTACAGGCCCATCTAGATAGAATGTTCTATCATTAAAATAATAGTTGTCCTCCGGACCCGGTCCTGAGCGTAGCCTGGTCACAGTAAGATTATTCTTTCTAAGGCCCATCGTATGACCAAACAAATGTTGCCAGTTTATGATTGGAATAGACTTGTTTTTGTGGCTTAACACTGTTTTTAACACTGTAGAGTACCTGATTAGAAAGGCAGGTTCTTGGGTTTGATTTCTGGTCCACACTTAGCCTAGGCAGTCAATCTGATTAAAATCATCTCCTTAGATCCGCTGACTTAGATCGCTACACTAGCGGATCTAAGGAGCTGATTTTAATCAAATTGCCCTGGCAGTCACATATTTCTGACTGATTCCTCATTTTATTACAGATATATGGACCAGATGGGAAAGTTATCCATCAGGGAGATAGAGAATCCAATGGGAAATACACATTTGCTGCCCACATGGATGGTGTATACAGATACTGTTTCAATAACAAGATGTCCACTGTGACACCAAAGATCCTCATGTTCACTATGGACATAGGAGAGAAGCCTAAGGAGGCAGATAATATGGAAAGCGATGGTATGTAATATGTGTGTGAGAAATAATAGCTAAGTATTAGGGCTGGGGTTCGATACGATACATATTGCGATACAGAGAAACGATATCCGGTACTTATTGCCGATACAATGTAATTACATTTACACATAAGTTTGAGGATTACAATAATTAATTAATAACAAAATTAAAGCTTCATCTCTTCCATTTGTTCTGTTTGTATAGTTAGCTTGAATTAATTTATTACAATTGCACATGTTTGTTATTTATTTCTATCATAAATGTTAATATATATTTTCCCCACCAAAAAGGTCTTCCACTTGCTCTGGTTTTAGACAATCACGATCTATATAAGTTGCGGATACAATATGGCCTTAATAGTTCAAATACTTAAAATTTATTCACATAAAACCATGATTGTATATCGTGTTCATCTTTGATCATCACATATACAATTTGTCGCGTCTATAGCTAAATAATATTTAAACGCCATCTTTCTACCGGTGCAGTTAGCTGTTCATGGTGTCATCGCTAATTTGTCGATAAATTAGTCGTACCAACAAAACTTGCGGCCCCTGTTTTTCCAAACGTAATACTGGATTTTTAAAGCTAATCAAAAACTGAGACCATGAGACATGACGGCACACATTTTCAGTTTCAACGTTTTCGAGTTAGTACATGTATGCAGTAACGGAGCAAATGACATTTAGATATTTCGTGCGTATATTTTCAATTTATTTGTTAACTCGTTCATGAAATCTCGTTGTTACATCCGTTGTTAACAAATCTTTTCATATTAAACGATACGGGGCTTTCTGTATTGGTTATTGTATCGCTCAAAAATACCGAATCATATAATTATATCAATATATTGATCCAGCCCTACTAAGTATATTCACAATAAATTTTTTTGAAGAATTTTCAAATTGAATAGATAGATAAATTAATAAAAGAGCATTTAGATATGTTGATTAACAGGTGTTTTGATTTATCATTCATTGATTCATCAAACACTGAACCTGACCATGACAATAGTCATCCACAACTATATATTCAAAGAGAAATGAAACTGTTTTAATTTGAATACTAGTGAATTTATTTCTTTATTTACATTATACTGGGTACTTTCATTTTTGTCATAATTCCTATATTTTGAAATAGGCAAACTGCATTTTTTCAAGATTTATTCGCATATTGTTAACAACTACTTTGCATTCATGATGGAGCAGCTGTCATTACTATTTGTAACAATATTGTCAGCAAAATCATAGGAAATGTAAATATGATCTGGCATATACTATATTGATTAACAGACATCATATGTAGATTTCAACTTTTGTTAAAAAAGTTCAAAAATGATTTTCACTTTTTATGACATTTCAGCCAGTCACAACAAGTTGACAGATATGATTAATGAGTTGTCTACAGCGCTCACTGGAGTCAAACACGAACAAGAATACATGGAAGTCAGAGAAAGAATTCACAGAGCAAGTAAGTCATGCCCAGATATTGGCAGGGTCTTAAGCTGGAACTCCCCATTATAAAGGTTTCTTAGTGTGCCACAATTGTAGTTGTTTTATGCAGTGGTATTGATATATGAAGTAATTCTTCATAAATTTAATGTTTAAATTTTGTTTTCTATTTCAGTTAACGAAAACACAAACTCTCGGGTTGTGTTGTGGTCCTTCTTTGAAGCGTTGGTGTTGGTGGCCATGACCTTGGGACAAGTCTACTATTTAAAGAGATTCTTTGAAGTCCGAAGAGTAGTTTAATCACTAAGAACTGTAGAAAATCCTTCAATTTAACTCAAGTGTCCTTTCAAGAAAAATCAGTTTATGTGATTGATATGGGAAATTGAATTTTACAAGAAAAGTTTCTTTGCATTTTATAGAAAAAAAATTGTTCTTGGATTTGGAAAAAATATTTAACAAAATGGAAAAATATACGACTTCAATACACAATGTTTTCAAAATGAGCAAATATTTTGCAAGTACTTCAACCAACTGCTAGCAGCAGCATACATCTGTGCAAATTATATAACTGATTTATTTGGTGTGAAAGAGTGCTATCTAATGATTGAATGTGTGGGGAAAATCAAATATTTGTTAACGTGGATCAAAACAGTTGAATGGAACTTAAAAGTTTGGAAATTATACTGTATTTATTGTGGATAGAAGTATCATCATATATAACAATTAGTTAAGAATAAATGTGGACAGATTTCCACGAAAGACATTAGGGATTGTTTACATCCAGATTAAAGTAAATTGAGATATATAATTTTGTTATGAGTGGACATTCCTGTGTGGTTTTTGTTAGATGCAAGTTATTATATACATTGTATGTCGTATGTGTGTGAAATTTACATTTTGAATACATGTATATATGTGATCATGTGCATTGTCCCCAAATTCATATTTAGATTTACGACTTCTTTTTTTTTTTTTTTTTCTATGAAAGGTGATAGAGTATTTGTTTTAATTAAAACTATGTATGGAAACTTTCATGTTGCATTTTAGGGTGAACAAAAAGTCCCTTGATAGAAACAAACCAAGATTAGTTAATTCATTAGACAGTCTGAACTGAATACATATAAAAATTATTATGGTATTCAAAGTTATTTTGAACTGCTTTCAGATATATGTAAAGTTCTTGCATTGGATATCATTAACTTCTTGAACAATGGAATGTTGACTAAATTGTAAATCATAGATAGAAGAATACACATTGGCAATGACAAAAACTTTGCTTGAGAAATTTGCATGATAAAACAAATCTTGTTGTTTCTTTTGTTGCGCTTTTATGTACGAGTAAAAATGTCAGAAAAAGAGACAGTTTGTGTGATTTTTTTTATTTCAAGACTGACGGAACACAAAATGTTTTAACAGTATGAATCAAAATATTCAGAATGCAAACTGCATTTCCTCATCTCCTTTTGAATTAATGTGCAATTAATTTTTATACGCCCGTCAAAGATGGGACGTATTATGGTATACTATAGCGTCATCTGTCTGTCCGGGCTTTGTAGGTTGAACCGGGCGTAAGCTCCGAGGATCATACAATTGGACAATTGATCCCATGATGAAGGAAGATGCCTTAATTTTTCAAGTCAAGGTCGTAGTGTTACTGGAGGGAAACTTATTGAAATATTTACGGAAATTGTAGCGCCTGGATATCCGTTCTAGACGCCAGGTTTACCTCCCATTGTTGAGCTCCAGGATCATACAATTGTGGTAAAATTGATCACACATTGATATGAAAGGAAGCTACCTATTGTTATTTCAAGGTCGTATCGTGTCAGCTTAGTAGGGAAAAACGTTGTAGGCCGGATACAGACCGAACCGTACTCAGGAATCATTACACTTAGGTAAATTAAATCACCATGATGAAAGGAAGAACACCTATTGTTTTAAGGTCAGGAGCGTTTAAGTGTTGTCACTTATAGTAGGGAAAACGTTAGGCGGAGTATACTCAGACGAAACCGTAAGCTCAAGGATTCATACAACTTGGTACAATTGATCACCACTAATGAAATGGAAGATGCTAATTTGTTTTTTCAAGGTCAAGGTCCAAGGTCGTAGTGTCACACTTGGTAGGATACGTTGTAAGGCAGGTTACAGGACGATTATTGTTGCTCATATAGCATGAATAATGAATTAGCATTTTTAAAAAGACAAGTACTGAATCCTGGCTGAATTGAGCCCATAACTGAAATCTGTACGGGCGTATTATGCCGACGTTGGCATTGGCCTTTGTCTATTTGGTTTTTTTAGCATTATTAAATTTAACATCTAAGGTGTTCAATAATTAAAGCTATCAAATATTTTTTTGGATGGTTTGTTGCTATAATATTATGAAATTCTTGTATTTACCTATTATTGGTGCTCGCCTGCCTGCGTTAGCGGAGGCGACCATAATAGGGATCACTTTAGTCGTCTTGCGTCTGGTCGCGTCAACAAAATTTTTCTTGTACATTTTTCTGCAGGCACGCACACAGGCCAGCTTTCCTGTATTTGGCGAGCATCAGTTGGACAACTGTATCGTGTAACGCAGTTTCCAAAATCTGCCGCATAATCAACTTTTCTGTTTGACGCGACTTAGATAGTTTTTAACATGGACAGAATTTCTGTCACATTTTTTCTCAGGAACACACAGGCCAGCTTTCCTGATCATTTGGCTACAGAGAATCAGTAATGGATAACTGTCTGA
>CAJDSM010052629.1:327-10367 GCA_903981925.1 Ostrea lurida | reverse complement strand
TTTGTTAGTTGAGAGAGATAATGTAGCAAGCAATGTTTTGTGATACTTTTTGAAACAGGTAGAATAGGTTAGAAGTTGGAAGAGATCGTCAACAGGGGATGTTCACTCCTCCTAGACACCTGATCAAGACAATGGGCTCACGGCGTTGTGACCGGTCGACAGGGTGCTTACACCTCAGTCCTAGGCACCTGATTCCACCTCTGGTGTATCCAGAGGATCTGTGTTTGACCAATTCTTGATTCATATTCCGTTTAAGACTTACGAGATTTATCACTGTTCGTTATCTTCACCTTTTCATCATGTGGTTGAAAATTTGTAAACAAGTAAGGAGAAATCATCGCATCGAGTAGATTACCATGATTTTGTACTACACGAATTGCGAAAAGATTGCTGTTTGTAGAACAGATTACATTATCAAATTGTTGACTGTACTTGAAATTTATATATGTATTAGATCCTACGTCTTTGATATGCCACATTATCAATGTACTATATATACAATTCATTGTATTTGATAAGAAAACGAAAATAGTGATGAGGTCTCGAACTTTGTGTATAAAATTTCGTTCAAAGTGTGTTCTGGTTGCAGAAATTTTATTTGTAACAAATCAGACCCAACACGGAAGTAAAACTATTAAAGGCTCATTACTACAACTGCATTCTAAACGCACTTAATATCATCTCCACATTTGGTAATCGTACTTACACTCCAACGGTTCTTTCAGAAATTTGACTGCATCAAAACGTATGATTCTCCACACTTTTATAAACAATTCCTCACGATAAATTAAAAATCTAAGCTTTTTCAGATAATTGCATTTTGAACAAAAACGGCACCTGAAAATACAAGTTTCTGGTCGTTGCATGGAAACAAGAGATACATATTTTGTCAGAAACCACTCTAATTCGACATTTCGATATACACGACGACGTTTTACTGATTTGTTTCATACCCTTTGTTAGACTGTCATTTTCCTACTAGATTTGACTACGGGTAATCCCGTTTACTTTATTTCGACTAAGGGCTCACGGCGGGTGTGACCGGTCAGCAGAGGATGCTTACTCCTCCATGGCACTTGATCCTACTTTCGCTTTTGTCGGAGGTCTGTGTTGCCCTACACTCGATTTTGTATATGTTTTTTGGATTATGATTACGTTTGACACGATGTTAACTTCGCCTTTTAGTATCTATTAATAATAATTTTCATCCACATGTCAATTTGATATATCCCAGCGAACTACATAAATAAAATACACCACAGAGTCTTCCATAGCTGCTTCGGACTTGGATATTTTGTTGAACATAGATATGAACGGCAAACTTATGACAAACGGGACCATTTCAGCTTTTCCATTATCAACTTCCCATATTTATCTAGCAAAATCCCATCATCACCTGCATATGGTGTGTATGTCTCTCAACTTATTCAATGTAAAGGCAAAGATAACGAACAGTGATCAATCTCGTAAGTCTCAAATAGAATACAAAAACAAGAGTTGGCAAACACGGACTCCTGGACACACCAGAGGTGGGACCAGGTGCCTAGGAGGAGTAAACATCCCCTGTTCACTAGTCACACCCGCCGTGCGCCCATATAGTCTTGATGAGGTTAACGGAGGAATCCGTAGTCAAATCACTGTGTGAAAAAAAAAAACCGGCTTAACAATGGCTATGAAACACACAGATAGCATTTTTTGACTCCTGGTAGATTATAGTGAAGTAAATGTTATGATAACGACCATTAGAAATTTACATGCTGCTCTAAACGTTGACTGTTGAACCCCTGCAAACTAGTTTGTAAGTAGCCTGCCCTCGATTCAAAAAACTGTCATACGCAGAAAACAAGCTCTTGCATATCTAATTAAGTTAGACATACACACCATATGCAGGTGATGATCGAGAATATTGTACAATAAATATGGAGTTGACGATGGAGAGCATCTAGAAATCAGTCCGGTTTGTCATAAGTTGAGTAGATAGTCTTGCGTAATGTCAATGTTCAAAAAGGATATCCAAGTACGAAGCATGATATGGAAGACATGTGTGTCCTTTATTTCTAGTTCGTTTGATATATGTGAATCGAATCATAAATGATAAATCATTTATTATATAAATCAGTATACAGTACCCAATTTGTTTTATTGATAAGATAAAGAAATCGTCGTCAATGATATGAAATGTAGAATAAAGCGCCCCTGCTAGAGATTTTTTCTATTTCTATGTAGACTTTGAATGAATTGCCTCATAGAAGATAAAAATGTCACTTAATAATGGAGCATAATTTGTGCCGCATTGGAACTTCGCAACAGACTGTTGGAAAACCCGATTGCCAAAAAGCTTACAAGAAATTGTCAATGAGGAACTCCAGCATTTGCTTAATACACAAGAGCTTGTCTGCGTTATGATATATTTTTTGATCAGGAATGCTATACAAGCAAGTTGTTGCTAGGGGGTGTTCAATAGTCACGTTTATAGACAGCATTTCGCAAATCCTATTGTCGTGATAAATTATCTAGTTTGTCCATACACGTCTCCATTGGGTAAAGATGTGACGGTTTCTAGCAATTGTTAAGCCGTTCTTTAACCTGAGTTTCTGACTACGGATTACTCTGGTTTAGCTGTAGAAGCAGTATGGCTACATCGGGTGTGTGACCAGTCGACGAGGCTTTATTCTCCAAAGGCACCTGATTCCACTCTGGTGTATCCAAGTATCCATGTTGCCAACAACTGTTTCGTATTCTGTTGGTGAGAGATTAATCACTGTTAGTTAATCTTTGCCTTTCGCATAGATATTAATGGCAAATTAACCAACTCAACTTCATTGCAAAGAGGATGATTTCAGCTTCTCCGTCGTGAACTTCCCATATTTATGTAGCAGCATTCCATTATCCCCTGCATATGATGTTTAAGTGTCTCTGCAACTATTCGATATGCAAGGTTTTCTTCGCGTGATGTATCAGGTTCTTAAATCACGACAGGCATCTTACAAACAAGTTGTTATTCTGCAGGGTGTTCAACCAGCTTCACTGTTTAAAGTCAGCATTTTTCAAACGATCTTGCTTGCCAATACTACCCGCATTTGGGTCAAATACTGATTTGACATTTTCATACAATACACTGAACTTGATGATATGAAGAGGGGCTTTTGCGGATGTGACTGTTTCGACATGGATGCTTGTCCTTTTGGTGGCACCTGTCCTACCTCTGGTATATAAGGGGTCTGTTGTTTGTCCAACTCTTAATTTGTAATCCGAATTGGATTTTTGAAATCGCTCACTGGTCGCAATCTTTATTTTTAGCTAGATTTTTCTATCAGTGCTTAATTTAGGTTTTTCTTCAGTGTTTAGTGTCGGTGCTAAATGTTTGGTCTTATATTTGTGAACATTATTATTCAGTGTGTAGTCTGTAATACGTTTATTGAACATTATAGTTCAGTTTCTATCAGTTTCTAGTATCCAGTATGGTTTTATATAAGTGTTCAGATTCCTGTGTGTGTTGACACGCTGTGTTCAGCGTGTTGTCAACTGAATCAGCAGAAGGCAAGTGACGTAATTTTCATCTTCAATGGTCGTTCAGTCTGGTAAACAAATCATTTATCACTAAACTACGGCTATGAATTCATGCTGTCTCTTTGTCTGATTTAGCATGTTTTTTGTTTGTTTTTTTTTTGTTGGTTTTTTTTTTTTTTTTTTTTTGCTTTTTTTTTTTTTTTTTTGAATTGCTACTTCATGAATTCTCACTTCAAAATCCATGTTGCTACCTAATTTGACTCTCTATTTATACGATACACGCGGGAACTCGAGACTGTTTGAGTTTGTCTTTACCGTTGTTTTCTGACAGCGTCATCTATACAGCATCAGCGCGTCACATGGCAACTGTAAAAACAGTTAATTACCATACAGCTTGTTTTTGTAAAATGTCTCCACGTAAGTGCTCTATAAAGTGTCTTTAAAAGCAGATTCGCACAAAGGTTTTATCTAATTATTTTCTTTTTCCAAGAACCCGTGGGGGCCCGGGTTATGAATATGGTCTACAGCATCCTTTGCGTGCTGTAAGAGGCGACTGATGGCGGTCCCCGGATGGGACCAGAAAAACGAGCCCCGGTCACAGCAGGTGTAGCACATTAAGATCGATCCATCCCTGCTCATCCCTGAGTGCTGAACATAGGCTAAACTTTGCAGCCCTCACGCAGCATTGTGACGCCTCCATGTGAGTGAAATTCTCCAGTGGGACGTAAAACAAAATATAATCAATCAATCGTTTCTAAAGCATCTCCTACATTACTTAATTTAGTCAAAACAACCCCTGCATGCAGTGTCTATACAATGTAAAGGCATAGATAACAAACAGTGATCTAATCTTGTAAGTCCCAAATATAATACAAAAAAGAGTTGGGCAATCACTGGACCCCTGGACACACCAGAGGTGGGATCAGGTGCTAGGAGGAGTAAGCATCCCTGTTGACCGGTCACACCCGCCGTGAGCCATATTCTTGATCAGGTAAACGGAACAATCCGTAGTCAAATCAGTGTGTGAAAAACGGCTTAACAATGCTATGAAATATCAGACAGCATTTGACTCAATGATAGGTCATATTGATAAACTTAAATGTTATACGACCATAGAATTTACGAATGCTGCCTTAAACGTGACTGTTGAAACCCCTGCAACAACAACTTGTCTGTAAGTAGCTTGCCTCGATTCAAAAAACTGATCGTACGCAGAACAAGCTCTTGCGTATCGATAAGTTGGAGAGACATCACAATGTGTTTTTTTAACAATAAATGTAGGTGATGTTGAACATTATTGTGCGAGAGTGGTATACTTAACCACTGCACTATGTTTAATAGCATGTATATAATCACAAACATAGTGACCGTGGTCATTCATTTGAGCATCTACGCAATGTATTTGTCTTATAGGGCTCAAACGTTACCACTATAGGGTAAAACAACCTGTTTACGTTTATGGATATGATTTATAATCCCAAAAACAATGGCGTGTACAAAGGTCTGTAAATCTACTTCACAAAAATTCCCAATAAACCAAGTGCAACTTTCTAATCAGCGTGGCAAAGCTAACAGGAGGTATCGAACATTTGATCAGCTCCTTGCATAAAATGGCAGATGGAATGAATGCAAGGATTCTCAAGATATTACGTCATAAGAGGAACAGCATTGCTAGGGATTTTAACCATTTCCTGGACCCCTGTAGACCTTGTCGTCAAATCAGACGTAATATCCGGAATATCGGGGATACCAGTCCAAGAAAAAGCTATCTGGCCCTTCAGCTGTACGAGATTCATCAACCCCTACAGTAATGTCGGAATCTTTGTTTGTCTAAGGCTCCAGTGGGCTGAAACATAGTAAACAGTTATCATTCCTGAAAATGGTCATTATCATTGCTTACTTGTCTAATGTCAACAGCCGTCGTGGAAGACGTTGTATTATTGATTGGCACTAATCTGGGTCCATTCAGTGGTTCAATGCGTTCAGACTTGTTCATGTCTATGTTTGTTTGTTTCCAAAAAGTTCTCTTAATTATCGGCCGCAGAAGCGGCCGATCTATTTGTGATTGTGTTGTAAAGTGCGCATGGGGAAAGGGGATATGATGGGAGTATATACTGTCTACATATTTTTTGCTCGGTTGTACTTTATAACTGAGTCGTGTTCATACTTTCACCGCATTCTATTCAGATAATGTAGTGTTGAGCTTCGATATGTTTTGATCTCTACGTTTTTATTTTTCTGGCGACTGTTACAATTTTTAAACAGGTAGGTAATATGCCCTGTTATTATGCTGCATAGTATGACTCCCATCTATATCCGTATGTAGATATTAGTGTTTAGTATTCTTGGTTCTCATTTTCTGTCATTTCTATGTATTCTTATAACCAATAAATTCTATCCTTGAAGATATATATATATTAACGACTGCAAACTGAGTTGCGTAAGCGGTTAATTTAGCTATAGATCTAGATACATAAAAATTAAGTTTGTTTATCAATTAGGGAGGGGGGGGGGTTCCCTCTAAATCCAACTGTGTGTATTACATGTATATATATATTTGACACTTTCACTTGATGTCATCAAAGATTCTGTTATTACCATGTATGCACGATTTCAAGTTGAAATAACATAATATCCACAATTAATTGAATAAATGCATGCTCTTTTAATTGAATTTCTGCGCTCTCTTTAGAATAATTAATGCACGCATTATTGAAAATTTATATTATCTTTCACTGAATGAAAGAGAACATCGGAATAAATTTGCACGTTAAGTCCGCTACCGATCGGCAATCGATCTTGGATGATTCCGGCCTAGTTCGATCATCAACCATAGTAGATGTCTAGTTAACTTCCGAGCCATCAATTGCGCATGTGTGGCTTGCTTCCTGACCTTCAGTGCGCATGTCTGGTTACTAAAGTTCAACATTTTGTAAACGTAGGTAGCTGTGTGGTAGACCAGACATGCGCAGTGACACCTCTTCCGTTTTGCACAAAGACAGTTCGATCGTACTATGGTTCATCTCTAGTTACTATAGTTGATGATCGAACTAGGCCAATATTGAGAAGTACCTCCGTTTACCTTATCAAAATAAAGGGCTCACGGCGGTATAACTTGGTCGACAGGGGATGCTTACTCCTCCTAGGCACCTATATCCCAACTGTTGGAGCTGGTATATCCAGGGTTCCGTGTTTGCCCGACTCTTTGTGTTCCGTTTATCTTCATATTTTCTTTGTCGTCACATATGAGACATGGTTCCTAAACATTCACAGGGACCTGTAATTTTGTCTAGCTGTAATGTTCAATGAAGGGGTCTATACACAGGGGCTTATGTAGAAAAAAAATCAAAACAACCCCTAGTAAAGTTTATTTTTACTAGGGGGTGTTTTGATTTTTTTCTACACAAGCCCCTGTGATTACATATACCGTTTTAGAAATATCACCCATATATTAGGGTACTTACTTAAGAAACCAAAATTAATTAAATCGGGTTCGTTCTTCCATCACTAAAATCAATAAATGGCAAGGTGAAGGTCGTCGTGGTAGGCAGAACCCTATTCGGCCAATCGAATTCTAAATAGTGGAGGCTTGGTCTGTTTTTCTTGTCCCAATTTCTGGACACCATATATTTCGTCACACAAACATCTGAATAAAGTAAGGTAAGTGACAAACAAGACTATGAGATCAGAAGTTAAAATTTAGAGTTGTACACGGAACACCGATCGAAACCTATAACGAAAAATAATGAGCTCTGCCTTTGGTCTATAATACTGTATTATAGTAGGTCTACATACTTCATACTTATAGATCTACCGCAAGTTAGTAAGTGGAGAGTAAAACGAACATGTACTTGGTTCTCGGGTTATTATAACATAAGTATCAGTGTATTGTGTGTTTACTCAATGATTCCTTTGGGGCTTATTTCTATGGAATGTCCATTCAATATTCGAGTGTCTATGACACCTATCGAACAGGTAGATATCCAAATTTTGATCAATAAATCTAGAGGGGAAAAAAAGCTCTACTCATAAATATATGTATAGGCCCTAGGTAAAATATATTTATTTGAATAGAATTTGGAATCCTGTGATCAGATCAGGAATGAAATATCACATGGACATTCACTATGAAGTTTGAATGTCTAGTCGGTAAATAGCTCTTTAGAGCTAATGTTATTTGTATTGTATACCCGACTTTAAATAAATATTATTTGATTTGATAGATTTTGTTTTTAAAGAAAATGGATGGGAGTGGTAGCTGCGAATTGTATAGTGTTAGATTAATACTCTAGTACAAGTTTCTATAGTCAGTGTATGTATATTGTACATGTAACTATACATCTAGATGTTTTAAACATTTATTACCAATATAATCCCCAACTGCTATAATCTGGCTTCAATAGTCATTTATTATTACTATTATATATGTTCAATTTGTCTTTATCTGAATTTGTTACTATCAGTTTTGATTTTCTTCTTTTATATGTAACTCTTATGGGCCCTAAATTGGTTTAATAAAATCTATTCTATTCTATAGCTTTCTAAAATAATATTGGGACAGATCAGAGATCTCTAATATCTGCCCCAATACAGTTCTGCAGCTATGGGAGTTGCTGTTTTAAATTACCTATAACCAAATTCAACTTCATATTTTAATTTTTTTTAAATTTGATTGTGTAAATATGTTTAGATATTGTGTAATCTATTATAATGGATTTGAATTTTGTTGTTTTGTAGAAATTTCCAAATATGTCTGAAAAGAGTTGCCCCGCTGCTGTTCCGAGTCCTTTCCGTAACTGGCAGCGCCCAGACCTGCCAAGTAAATGTACTTACTATGAGGCCAAGTCTATGAAAGAGTCGTCTCACAATCATAAGGAACTGTAAGTGCTGCTCTGTTCTTAATACAGTCAAACTTCAATATCTTGAACACTGATATCTCGAATACCATAGCAATGTCTAAGTGATTTTGAAGTCCCAACCACTGATTCTTTTAAGTATTTTACCCTCGATATCTTAACTCCGTGGATATCTTGAAGTTGAATCAGTCCCATTGTGTTTGAGATAACAAGGTTTGACTATTATTTAAAGTGAATTCTAGTTAGTATTCTACATTCAGTTTAAAATGCTGAATATCAATGCACCAGGTCTTGTATTACAACCTATTAGTAAACAAAACTGGTATACTAAATGTTTCTCAATCTGCATAATTTCATCTTCTCAAATCCCAAGTTTCTTTTGCTAGTAGACCAATTGGCATAAGAAAAAGGTAAAGTTTAGATACATGTATTTTCATTTTTTAAAAATTTTTCATTTAGAAAAGCCAAACCGAAGATCATGCCAAATGTGCTGTACAATATTGGCAACACTCCACTCGTAAAAATCAACAGAATAACGGCATCTGAGGATATCCATTGTGATGTTTGTAAGTAAAATTAGATAATATGATCTGCCCAATGTCAAGAATATATTGTACACTTAAGGAATTAAGCTAATTTTGACCTAGGTATAGATACGATATAATCTAACGTGGTGCATTTTATGCTTTATAATCCACGAAGCAGATTATTTGAAGTAGAAACAGTACCTGCAAATACATTGTGATATCATTCTAGAATATGTCATGTAGCGGGAATAAAGAGCAAGTTAGATTATATGGTATAATGAATGTTGCTAATTAATGTCAAATGAACCAATCAAGGAAAATAAAAACTAGTATACAATGTACATATATGTTCCAGTAAAAGATTACACATTCATTCTTCAGTGTACTGTAAAATAAAAAAAAAAAAAAAGAAGCTGTCATGGTTGCCTAGTGGTTTGGGTGTCTGCCTCTTGACTCAGGGGAGGCCCAGGTTTGATTCTCAGTTTGGTGCCAAGTCAAGCTAAGATGTTTTACATAGATACTATATAGTGTCTGGTCCCTCACCAAGCTCCTGGCTATAGAAGGGAATGTCATGGATGTTCTCATGTTATCTTAGACACTGAGGTCACTTGTCACATTAGGTTGATTTATTATTTATTTATTTTTCGTCTTGTTGAGAATATTTTAATCATATAGAGACGTCACCATTGCTGGTGAAGGGCTGCAATTTAAGACCTATGCTTAGCCCTTATGGCTTTTAGCAGTTAGGTTCTTTTGCGTGCCACACACGCTGTGAAACAGGACCGAAAAGACCTGTGATTCTCACTTCTAAATGCTGAGCTCTTGGTGAATGAGCAATCACTACCTATTTTAACGTCTTTGGTTTGACACGGTCATTCCAAGCATGGGTCTCGACCTCACAACCTCCCGGTCATGAGGCGAGAGCTCTACCAATGCAACCGCTTTGTCATATCAGGGGTTGGCACGATAGAGAACCCTTACTGATATGGCCTTACGCCTCACTGATATGGCCTCAAACATTATGTATTTAGATTTGTGACACTTCACCTGAAAGCTGGTGACACTTTTTAGTGGAATGTAAAAATATATAAAAAACAAAGAAACGTAAGAAAATTAAAAAAAGAAATTCTTTTGCATGAAGTAAATA
>CAJDSM010052613.1:0-14763 GCA_903981925.1 Ostrea lurida | reverse complement strand
GTTTACTGTAAATATCCTTTCCTTTTAGTTAACTGTATAATCTCTTTCCTTTTGTATATCTTGTGAAAATTCGCTCTGCCTCTTGTTTTGACTTAAATCCTTCCGTTTTGTTTACTGTAAATCCCTCCCTTTGTTTTACTGTAATCCTTCCTTGTTGATTTACTGTAGAATCCCTTTTTCCTATTTGTCTACTGTGATGAAAATCCTTTACCTTTTGTTTAGTTACTGTAAATCCGTTTCCTTTGTTTTACTTAAAATCCTTTCTTTTGTTATCTGTAAAATCACTCATCCTTCTTGTTTACTGTGTAATATCTCTCCTTGTCTTACTGTAAATCCTTCTCCTTTTTGTTTACTTCTGAAACTCCTCTCCTATTTTTGTGACTGTAAATTCCTTCTTTCCTGTTTTGTTTTACAGAATCCTTATCCCTCTTGCTATTACTGTAAAATCCTTCGCTCTTGTTACTGTAAATCCTCTCCTTTTGTTTACTGTGACAACAATCTCTTTTCCTCTTTGTTTTACTCAGAGATAAATTGCCCTTCTCCTTACTAGATAGTGACAGTATCAATTTCCTTCCTGTTTGTGGATTTTACTGTAAATTCTCTACACTTGTTTACGTAAATTCCTCTGCTTTGTTTTGACAGTAAATCCTTACCTTTTGTTTACTGTAAAATCCTCTTCACTTTTGTTACTGTAAATCCTTCTCTTTTTTACTGTAATATCCTCTCTTTTGGTTTTATCTGTTAAGATCCCTTGTCCTCTTGGTGTTACTGTAAATGCCTTTCCTCTGTTTACTGTAAATCCTTCCTATTTGTTTACTGTAAATTCCTTTCCTTTTATTACAGTAAAATCCTCTTCCTTTTGTTTACAGTAAATCCTTCCTTTGTTTACTGTAAATCCTCTCCTTTTTGTTTACTGTAAATCCTTACCTTTTTGACAGTAAATCCTCTCCTTTGTTTACAGGGAAAATCCTTCCTCTTTTACTGTAAATCCTTTCCTCTGTTTACTGTAAATCCCTCCTTTTGTTTACTGTAAATCCTTTCCCTTTGTTTGACAGTAATCCTCTCGCTTTGTGTTACAGAATCCTATGTCCTTTTGTTTTACTGTAAATCCTCTCCTTTTGTTTACTGTAAATCCTCTGCCTTTTGTTTACAGTAAATCCTTTCCTTTTGTTTACTGTAAATCCTCTCCTTTTGTTACTGTAAATCCTTGTCCTGTTTGTTTACTGTAAATCCTCTCCTTTTTTTACAGTAAATCCTTCCTTTTTTTACTGTAAAATCCTCTCCTTTTGTACTGTAAATCCTCTCCATTTTGTTTACTGTAAATCTTTTGTTACTGTAAATCCTTTCCTTTGTTTACTGAAATTCCTCTTCCTTTTGTTTAGCTGTAATTCCTTTTGTTTACTGTAAGATCCTTTTCACCTTTTAATTTACTGGTTACAATTTCTTCCTTTGTGTTTACTGTAAATTCCTTCCTTTGTTACTGTAAATCCTTTCCTTTGTTTTACTGTAAATCTCTTCCTTTTGTTTACTGTAAATCCTCTCCTTTTGTTACTGTATAATCCCTCCTGTTGATTACTGTAAATCCTTCTCCTCTTGTTTACGGTAAATCCTCTTCCTTTTGGTGATTACTGCTAAATCTATTTTGTTTACATGTTAAATCCTTTCATTTTGTTTACTGTTAACATCCTTTTCCTTTTGTTACTGTAAATCCTCTCCTCTTGTTTACTGTAAATCTCTCCTTTGTTTACTGTAAATCCTCTCCTTTTGTTTACTGTAAATCTCTCCTTGTGTTTTACTGTAAATCCTCTCCTTTGATTTACAATGTAAATCCTGCGTCCTTTTGTTCTTCTGTAAATCCTCTCCTTTTGTTTACTGTATATCCTTCTCCTTTGTATATCGTACTGTAAATCCTTTCCTTTTGTTACTTGTGAAATCCTCTCCTTTGTTTACTGTAATCCTCTCCTTTGTATTACTGTTAAATCCTCTGCTCTTTTTACTGTATAATCCTTCCTTTTGATTTACTGTAAATCCTCTCCTTGTTTACTGAAAATCCTCTCCTTGTTACTGGAAATCCTCTTGTCTTTGTTTACTGCTATAATTCCTTTTCCTTTGTTTATCTGTTTATAATTCCTCTCCCTTTGTGGATCTTAACTGTAAATTCCTCTACATGCTTTTGGTTACTGAAATTCCTCGCCGTTTGTTTACCTGTTAAATTCCTCTCCTCTTGTTTTTACTGTAGTAATCCTTTCCTTTTGGTTTTATCTGGTACGTCCTTGCGCTTTGTATTACTTAAACCCTTTCCTTTTTGTGTCTTACTGTAAATGCGCTCTCCTTTTGTTTACTGATAAATCCATCCCTTTGTTTTACTTGGACATCGCTCTTCCTTTTGTTACTACTAAATCCTTTCTCCTTTTGTTAAGTAAACATGTATACATCTTCTCGCTTCTGTTACGTGAATTTACTTCCTTTTGAGTAGGTGTGCTGACGATGTGTGTTTGGGTTGTGTGTGTTGATAACACCACTTCTTGCATATTAGTTCACATGCAGTCTAAAAGTGGTGTGCGCTTGCTACTTGCTTATTTCCTACTGTAAATCCTTTCCTTTTGTTGTTTACTCTAAATGTCCTTCTCTTTGTTTACTGTAATCCTTCTTGTTTACTGTAAATCCTCTCCTTTTGTTTACTGTAAAATCCTCTCCTTTGTTACTGTAATCCTTCCTTTTGTTTACTGTAAATCCTCTGCTTTTGTTTACTGTAAAATCTCTCCTACTGATATCCTCTCCTCTTTGTTTTATTCATATATCCTTCCTTGTTTACTTGTAAATCCTCTCCTTTGTTTCACTGTAAATCCTTTCTCCTTTTGTTTACAGTAAATCACCCTCTCCTTTTGTTTTACTGTGTAAATCCTCTCCTTTGTTTACTGGAAATCCTTTCCTTTTTGTACTGCTAAATCCTTTCCTTTGGTTTACTTAAAATCCTCTCCTGTCTTCTTTACTTTGTAAATCCTCTCCTTTGTTTACTGTAAATCCTCTCCTTTGTATCTGTATATCCTCTCCTTTTTGTACTTGTAAAATTCCCTCCTTGTTTACTGTAAATCCTCTCCCTCTTGTTACTGTAAAATCCTTTTCCTTTTGTTTACTGTATTATATTTTCCTTCGAATTTTGTGTTTACTTTGTTATAATCACTCTCCTTTTGTTTACTGAAATCCTTCCTTTTTGTTTACGTAAATATCACTCTCCTTTTGTTTACTCGTAAATCCTCTCCGTTTTATGTTTACTGTAAAGTCCTCTCCTTTTGTACTGTTCAATTCCTTCTCCTTTTGTTAAGCGTGTTAAATCCTCGCTTTTGGTTACTGTAAATCCTCTATCCTTTTGATTACTGAAAATTCTTCTACCTCTGCTTTTACTCTGTAAATCTACTCTCCTTTTGTTACTGTTAAAGCTCTCTTCCTTTTGTTTTCTGTAAATCCTCTCCTCTTTTTTACTCGTAACCCTCCTTTGTTTTTACAGAAATCCTCTCCTTTATTGTACAGTAAATCCTTATCCGTTGTTTACTGTAAATCCTCTCCTATTTTTACTGTAAATCTCTTCTCTTTACTGTAAATCTTTTTTGTATTATCTGTAAATCCTTTCCTTTTGTTTACTCGTAATATCCTTTCCTTTGGTTACTTAAATTCCTCTCCTCTGTTTTTACTGTAATATCCTCTATCTATATTTAATTCTCTCCTTTATGTTACTGTAAATCTCTCCTTTTGTTTACAGTAAATCCTTTCTTTTGTTTCTGTATAATCCTTTCCTTTGATTTACAGTCAATTACCATGCACGTTATATAGGTTTAGACTAGCCTAAAATCTCCAACGTCTCTGTTACTGATAACATGCTTAGTCTCCTATTTGTTACTGTAAATCTATCTTCACCTCCTAAGTTTACTCTTGTAAGACCTCCTTTCTATTTGTTAGAACATATGTATGAAACCACTTTTCGCTCCCATTTCTTTCCTTAATCATTGAGTCCACTTAACCGTTTTGAAGTTAGAATCCAAATTATTACTCCATTTGTCGTTCACAATTAGGTAATTATTGTTTTCATTTTTGTGTATTGCAAAGTTTTTTCCTATTTGATGCCTATGAAGAGAAAAATGTAGTTAAAACTGCTACTCGTCCATGTCTCCGACGTGTTTTTACGGTATACCTTCTTTTTTTTTGATACATAAATATCTAGATAATCCAGTACTTCTTTTAGAAAAGCCCAAGATTGAGAGCTAAACGCAATAAAATAAGGTATCCTTCAACCTTACCGTGACTAATTACCGCTCCCTGTCCACCTAGAAATGCTCAGTTCTTAACAGCTATGACAAAAAATGTGTTTTTCTGGACATTAGTCACCGCTCCATGAAGATCACACAGCGCCATTCCCAGCTATATGTGTCACTACTCTTGGAGTGGAACAAACTGCATATTGATAAGCTAAGATGAGTAGTAAATGACTTAATACAACACTACTACACGTGAATCAAGGCCCCCACCAGTAGCCTGTTCGGTCAGACTTTTATGGGATGGCTTGAGGGCTCTTTCCATAAAGTGTTTAGTGACCAACTCAGTTCTAGAACAAGATTGATAGAAACATAAACTGATTTGTGTATGAACATCTTTCACTATACTAGTTCGACTGAAGTTCTGCTTATCTGATCAAGACAGACTGATTTCAGTTCGGGGAGGAAAATAGAATCCAATGTAAATGAGATGTGAGGAGTTGGTTTTATGAAATCACTACACTGCGATCCAAAGGAAAGTCATACTGCCTTGCTAGTTTAACCAAGCCACTGCTCCATAGGGTAGGGGTGGATGGGGCTCAGAGTCACACATGTTCCACACCACCGCAATAATACTCGCTTTTATTACTGGACACGTGGTTAAAAACCGAAGCCGACGGATCTTGCACAGCTTGAGTTAGGTGATGAAGACACCACTGCCAAGCCATCATTTAGACACGTTGGGGTCAGAAAATATGTTGTGATTGAGCCAACAGTTTTGCATCTGCTAATGAAAGGGATTTACGCGCAGGGGGTGTAACATCGGTTAGGAATAGGTGTTAGATCCACTCTGCGGCGCACGCTGGCCTCAACATAGATCACTCGTGGCTATCGAATACAGTGTTAGGTGAGAGAGTGTAATAACTTCGTGGTTCACCTAAATCGGGTCACTTTTGCAACCCCAGTTATACTTCTAGGAAACCTACTCTTTAGGTAACGCATATTGTGGTCAAATAAATATTTAGTCAATTATTGTTCGTTTTATAAATGTTGTGCAGAGGTTTCACACTGTTCTTACATGTCTAAGGACGATATGCTTATTGGCAAGTGTGTTTCACAAGATATCTACCTTTGATTGAGCGCTTTTTTCGTAGGCAGTAGGAGCGTATCTCTCTTAGCGGTATTTACAACTCACGGGAAACGAATATTAAGTGGGTGGGGGAGAACATATTATGTATTACATAGCAAGTGTGGTGCGACTGCGTGTGAAGCACGATTGAAGGAGCAACCCAAAACATCATTCCTTTACGTTAACCTATCTAAATTAATTGATTCACCCCGGTTTACGAAAACAGAGGATTAAAATCTGTACAGGACTCTAATATACATATTTTATGTCTTCATACGGTTCATGGAGGTGAAAAATTGTCGCAAACAAACATAAGGGTATTTATCTGTATGATAAAACCTGCTTATTTTAAGCCCTTAGCAAAAAATTAATGCTTACTAGGCATAATGATATCTAAATATCAAATCATTATTTACATAGCGTCATTGAACCATGGTGTTACAATCTATACTACAATTACCTATCAGCACGAATAGCATACGCGTAAAGAGTTCGTCGCTTCGAAGCCAAGAGTGTGGGGGATTTTCACACCAACTCTCTACCATTTAGGGAAGCTCTTTGGCTGCACGTTGAAGGTTCTTTCTTATAACAAAGCATTTTGGATTTTGAGAAAACAATTTGCGTAGGGGATGGAGGATATCGAACCTTCAGATGATTTGTGTTGGTTCACACTTTCTAATCATGAAATCTATAGGTATTATGCATTGGCAAGTCCTCGACTTTGCGCAACAATTATTCCTACGAATCGTCAATCCTCATCCATCCTCTCACAAATTTGCAATTCATTTTCATTCGACTGTGATGAGATTTTGTGGACTAAAGAATGATAAGCATTTATTTCAAAAATTTAAGTGTTTGTTTATCGTTTTCGCTATGGCGTTGTGTTCCCATCCCGTCCTGGCTTTTTTTCTACTATGTTCTCTATCCTACACATTTGTATTTCCCTATATTAATTGTTTACTATACTCTGATATACCACTACGTTTCGGTTATATTTAAGAGATGTAATTGCTTATGGTGTGAGTTCGTGTTCACTATACTAATATGATAGGAAGTCTTGTTTTTCTCTATTCATCAGTCTTACATGTTAGAATCGTTAGTCTTATTACTATCATAATTCTAATATATATTATAATCGTCTAGCTGGTTCAGTCACTTTTCTAACATATATTTAGCTTGTGGCATGTGTTCACCACTTTTTAGATTGTAAGAAGCTTCTATTTCTACTACTTTTCTGTCTATTTTTTATTATTGTCTTCTATTTATCTATCTCTACATGTATAGGCTGGCATGGTTCACACTTCTTGTCTATTTTATATGGTTTCTTTTTGCAGTTGGTTCACACTTCGTCCCATGTTATGAGCTGGCAGTGTTCACACTTTCTGGCCTCATGTTTATGAGCTTGGCAAGTTTTTCTTATTTATCTATTCTAATTCTATTATGACTATGGCTCTACTATCCACTTTTGCTTTCAATTTTATATGTCTGCATTGCATCACTTTATCTAATTTATTCCTTTCGGCAGTTGTTCACTTCTTTCCATTGTTTTATGAAGGCTTGGCGGCGAAGTGTATTCAATACTTTCTACATGTTAGGAAGCTTGGCAGTGGTTCTCACTTTCTACATGTTATTGTTTCCTATGTAAACAGAGCCATGCATGCATTCTGATTGTCTAGCAACTTTGACTTACTTGACTTATTTCCGTCTCTCTGTCTGTAGAATTGGGCCATTCAAAAGTCCCCTCCACTTTGCTCTTTCCATAGCTACTGTTTTTGCCTCATGCCATGAGGAGAATCCCAGGTCTTTTCTTTCTCTCTCTATCATCCGTCTCCAGGTTTAGCAATCCGAGAGTAAATCGCCATCCCTCGTGATCGGGCTGATGTCAAATTAAGTTTAAATAGAGAGCCACATCATAATGGCTGTCTCCATACCCACATAGTTATGTTCTGATTTCGCAAAAGCCTATACAAAGAATAGAATGGTATACAGAGAAAGTTTTGCTCCTTGCTAATTATACTATTATTAAAGTTGCATTTAAAAGTCAGTTTTTGAATTTTAATGTAAAGAATGAATTTATATTTGTCCAGTTTTAAGTTTATCCATTTCTGATAGAAGCAAAGTAAAACAAAGGAAAACCCCTGTATACAGTATGGTAGAGTAGAGACAATGGTGCCTGGGATTTCACCCTGGGATTTATTTCAACAAGCCCTTCATACCCGTACTCCCGAAGTAGATATACAGTTGAACTTTGTTATTTGAAACACAAATATCTCAAATACCATGGCTTTGTCAAAGTGGTTCCGAAGTCCCAATCACTAATCCTTTATAAGTATTTTACCCTTGATATCTCGAATCCTCGGATATCTCAAAATTATTTCTCAGTTCCATTGAGTTTGAGATAACAAGGTTTGACTGTAGTTAATTTAAAATGAACTGTAAATGTAGCTGTTGCTTGTATAATTATAGTTTTCTTTTTTATCTTTAGATTTGAGATTGTTGGAGCAAGAATGGTGTGGTTCACTCAGGAACAAGCTGAAGTGTTCCTACATATTATCAATGCCGGAAGCTACAAACAGGTGAGAATGTGAAGAAATCTAATGCTAAAATCATTTTCAGTGATTGTCACCACTAATGTATTTCAGCTTTCCTCCTCTCCCAGATTAATTTTCTCATTAATCTGTACATTAACTTGATTCTGTGTGGACAAATTTTATTTTTTTTTCCAATATCTATAAAGCAATAGTTCGTTAGTGAGCATTAGGCCAGACAGTGGAAAGAGGATGAAGCACCTGAACCCATGGGGGTCTCAGTTTGAAACCGATTCAATATAACATGTTGTTTAGGAAGAGCACTTACATTGAGGTCGGAGAGTAAATTGATCTGCGAATATTGGTAGAAAAGATTATTTGATTAAAGTTCCCATTTCTTGATTACGGAGCTGCATCCGTCTGCAACATGAAGACGAATGTTTTCCACTCGATGCATTGGGGAAAAATAAACTCTTAGATCAAATGACTCATTTAATTTCAAAGAACATAACATTTGAAAATCAAGTTGAAATACACTTTTGTCTTGAAACCATACACTACTGACAATTTAGTATGTATTGTTGTGAGTTAATTACGGAATTGATTTTACTTTGACATTCTAGGTTCCCATGTTGCTGTCTGGGCCGTCCCTGGTCTTTGCACTACAGCGAGATAACGCAGTGCTCTCGTTTGACTCTATTCTAGGAAGGTGAGCAGTTCTTTAACATGATTAGTTTTCAAAATAACATTTTTTATGCCCCACAGTCACCGAGATGTTAATGAAGTACTTAGACGTGGTGTGATGTAATACGTTAAGCTGTCAGCATTTTATTGCGTCAGGCGTTGCCTTGTCGCCTCCCCTTGACATCGCCGAGCACCTTATGCTGACATAACGGCCCGATCGTGCTCGTAATTGAATCAACTACATATTACAGGGAGCTCATTATCTTGATCTTTCTTGTGTTGACTGCAGGGGTAAATTAAGAAACAATTTGATGAAGCTCTGCAGATATCTAGGGTTTTCCAGTTCCTTTCTAGTTGTAATGCTGATGATTATATAGGGCTTTGCAATATCCGTACTCCGCTGCATATGTTTATTGCCTTTTTATACCCCCTGCTCCAAAGTAGGCTGTTGTTTTTGTTCTTTTGTGTACTGTATAATTAAATACATCAGAGGATTAAAACTGCTGCTGCCACGAAATTACTTCAGTCTTCTAATTAATAGATATATTATATTGTCGTCCGTGAAATGTTTCATAGGCACGAGAATATACAGTACATTAATCCATTAGAAGAGACATTGATTCTTTTTTTTAATAGTACTCTGTAAGACAATGGGTATAATATCGTCTTGACGTACTTAAAATACTTTTGAAAGCTTATTAAATTTTACACTCTGTAATGCTCTTGACTTTTTTTTGGCAGTGATTTTGGTGCAGATTCTATTATTGGAAAGTATGGAGGAGGGATATTCCGCCCGACAGACATTAAACAGGTACTGAACGTTTTGTCAGGTCTATAGTACATATTGTATTTACAATATGATTTTTCTAGGCTGAATAAATCTTCATATCCCCCGAACTGCTGTGCAATAAATTGTTTATTATACCGAACCAAAGCAAGGCTACATATGTAGATTTGTACATAATGGAGTCTTAATTCACTCGGTTAAACAACAATTGATCAGGGAAAATCATTTTGTACAATAATTCAGTTATGCAGAATGGCAGATGAATATTAAAGTGAGCTACGCATGCATCTGCAATAAGTATCCTAGATTTAAAAAAAATAGTTTCAAGGTAGAAATTACAAGTTTATTCAAAACTTGAATCTAGTTGAACCTACTAGATCGCTGTTATTTCTGAAAGAAATGTTCATGACAATTCAACGTTACAAATGTCAGAGAAATCAATGGTCCAAAATTAAGGAATCCACTGTCAGAAACATACATCCGTTTAATTTCGAGTGTTTAAAAAGAGACCTTTAGTTTTTCTCGCCCCAACATAAAATGCTTTCAAAACACGGTAGGCCTACATGTATATGCTAGTTTATGAGACTTCCTTCGAACAATCGTTGGAATATCGGCATTACAAGTAATTCAGTCTCATGTAAAAAAAAAAAAAAAAAAATCTCTTAAACATTTCACTTTTTTGTCTTTGCCGTGCCCTTACTTGCTAGAAGATCGTTAATTCATCGGAGCTGGGAAGATGAAACCTAACCGACATTGTTTACATATGACGTCAGCTCAAACTATGACGTAACTTGCTGCTCTCGGGAGTTTTCGTTCAATGATGATAACTCTTGCGGGAAAATGCATGAGCTTCTGAAGGGGTGGAACTTGATGCAGGGAGATACAATGTTGGAGGGGTATACGAAGTTTTGTCCTCCCTTCCACGTGACTGTCTGGACCAATCAGATATCGCGTTATATGGAATTATAATAATGAGGTATAATAATACATGTAAGGGAGGAGATGAGAATCGGAATGTTTTGTCAGATTTACAGTACGTACGTACCGTATAACGGGTTTTGTTCACGTAATCACAAATTTTGCGAAAATAGCCCAAATCATGTTGTTTTAATTTGTGTCTTCCTTTGTTTGCGATTCCCGAAATTGAATTTTAGTGTTATCTTTTCCTTTGGAATTACATAATCTGCTGCATATTTCTCGATGATAAAGCGTTGTACCATTGGAATCTATCTCTATGGTTGCGTAGTGTTTGGGGAATCGTTGATTTTCGATACCATTTCCCTGGTCACATTCTATACTGGTCCAAATACTTCTTCCGAATTTGTACTGTTATATTGATCGCAAAGTATCACAAAATCGACATGATTCACGGAAGACAGAGCGATGATGCTGTACTTGGTAAATAGCACTACGCCTGAGGTGGTGAGTTTTAACTCACTGAGCTGTTCGTATTTTGTAAGATATAGTACACAGTTGGTGTAGACTTTATGCGGATTTCATTGTTTGGGATTCAAAGATACTCGCAAACAAAGCAAAAATTGGATTATCGCGAAAATAACTCGTTTTATATATATTAGATGTGATGTAAAAGGCTGTCAGAGTAGAATATGAATGTTTTGTCAGATTTATATTACATATTGTATATTTCGTGTAATAGGGTAAAGAGAATGTAGATTTTTCAGAAATGATTAATTATATTCCTACATTTTAAACCAATGAAACAAGGTGACTATATAGGATAATGCACAGCATGTTGATTGTCCTCTTTTAGTTATCTATATCAAGTTATATGTATTTGGTTACAACATGGACTTATAGAAAACCATCATCAAAAACCACGAGTTATTGTTTCATTCTATTTCCCAAAGTTTGTGAAATAGTATGAAACAATAACCTGTGGTTTGCAACAATGATAGGAAACATAGTTTTCAATATTATTTGGTTTGATTGATACTGTAAAGGGGGAAATATCCACGTGGGTTTTATTTTCGCTATATTCGCTATTATGTCAACTATCGAGAAAATAAAACCATCGCGAAGTCTTATTCAATGTATTTGGGTATATGATTTTAGCTTAGAATATTTACTATCTGTGAAATTTAAACCATCACGAAATGCTAAAAGATAAAAAATCGCGAAATTTTAGCCCCTTGAAATTAAAGCCCTTTACAGTATTTGCTTTCCAATGTTTATTTCAAGAAATTTTATCAATATGAAATTTCTTTTTGTTTGCTCTACACTGAAATTAAGCATGGTTACGAGCTAAGAAAAGTTCATTGGATAAGTGTCACTATATGTCCATTAATTGACAGTACAACATATTTATTTCCAGTGAAATCATCAATTTTTAAGATCATTTGTGATCTTTTGTATGTTTGAGATTGGACTTAACTAGACACTAAACCTTTCTATGGATAATTTCAACAAGAGTATTGAAAGACTAGAAAAGTTTGTAGATTGACAGAAATATCTACATAATTACCAAACACAATGTCGCTAATATGATTCGGTTTTTAAAACAAGGTTTTGAAGTCTGAGAAAAGTTTAATGCAGCCAGGATATTTCATGAATTCATATGGAGATGTTTTCATTTGTACAACATTTGTTTTCTATGCCAAGCTATCAACCTCATCTCATCTGAGATGATGACATGAAATTTTTAAAGATTCATTCAAGTCAATATTATATGACATAAGAGGTACTTTATACATATATATTCATAAATACAACATAGATAATCGAAGTGGATGTAAGCAGAGATGTTGTAAAATGATAAATCAGTGACAAAAATATTACACCAAGTTTTCGCTTTATAGTGAGAAAACGACAGCATATAGTTTTTGCAATACAAAATGTACATCATAATTGAAGAAATACCGTTGGTCCATGGTACATATTCATATGTATATATAATTATTAACTTAAAAACGTAATGTAATTTCTCAGCATTGTTAAATTTAGGTAAGCTTCTCTGAATGAACACATTGAGGAATAATTTGCAATGATTTTTTTGTGTGTGTCAAGCTGACCTTGTGNAACACATTGAGGAATAATTTGCAATGATTTTGTTGGTGTGTGTCAGGCTGACCGTGTGGGTGATTATTTAAAACCACTTAAGCATGACAACTTTCAACAGCACCACACACATCCACACGGAGAATGAAACATAGATGTTTTGTTTTTTAAACACCGATTTAGAGGCCATTAATTTGATAATGTATCTTTATCCAATGACCCCGTCATTTGTCGTGTTTGCTTTAGATTTGGTAGCGTGGTATATTTGAAAAGCCTTCAAACTGGCGGTTTTGTTGGTGAACTGACCGTCTTGTCGTGTAGGGTGATTTAGCAGTAAGGGATAAGATAAATATATTTATGACACAACATCTTCTTAGAATAGAACGTCAGAAGCGGATTGCCTCAGACAAATGTGATTAATAGATTATTAACGAATCAATAATCGGACTGGTCCTCATGTTGATGTGGGTATTCCTAAACATCATAACTTGCGTAATATGATCAGATATTTGTTCCTTGATTCGGCAGCTGATGGTTAGATTTCAGTCATTAATACCTGTCGTTTATGATAAGCTTATGGATTAATGACCAGATTACTGCACCACAATTGATGTCAATGACACAATATGAAATATTAATCTGAAATATGGGAGATGGCTATTTGAGTTTACTTTAGAGCATTTTAGCTGTTGAAAAGAATCCGGTATAAAGTGCAAGCATATAGATTTCATTATGGATGAATTTGGCCTAATTCTCCCTTTTTGTGTTATGAAATCACACTCTAATGACAATTTTCCAATTAAACACAAATTAAAAAGATTGCATGTCAATTGCAGACAATAGATTCCGTTGAAACCTGTTTTCATGCAGTCGCACCTAAAGTGAACAAAGTCTTGAAAATTCTGAATAATGTCAAAACTGTTAATCAATTATGATAGTTAATACATGATTAAATTTGTGTTAAAACTTGAGTAGAATTTTTGGAACATTATAGCAGAACATAAAATGAAGGCATAAATCAATGCTCATGTTGAAAGAAGACTTTGGAAACAACACCTTAGACTTTGACACTTAATTTCATTGGTTTGCAAGCTATAGCTGTAGGGGTTTTGCAGTCTGCGAATAGAAATTGTTTATTCAGTTAATATTATATGATTATTGGCATTTATGATGTCAATACGATGCTTAAGTTACCCAGGAAGTACAATATTCACAGACACCCGAGGACGCAATCGGATCCCGCTCGTCCTTTTCCGTAACCGTTCCTTTGCGGTTACGGAAGTAGCTGGGTAGGTACGATTACCGAGAATGAGGTACATGTAAATATTGTACTTTGAGGGTAGGTATAGCATCATACTGAGCGAGAAATACTGGTGATTCTCTTATTATATCATTGAATAATTACCGGTACATTTNGGTATAGCATCATACTGAGCGAGAAATACTGATGATTCTCTTATTATATCATTGAATAATTACATTCAGGGATATTTTTGCCCTTCTACACTTGCAGATGGTTTCACCACGTTTTCAATTCACCCAGGCTGTTTTGTAAAGAAAGATATTTGCATAGTCTTCCAATGAAGGCAAAAAAAAAAAGGCGAAAATAAGGGGGGTGGGGGGTGTTAATATTTCATTGTACACAGTGAAACATTGAAATCTGTTACTAAAGCCTATGAAAGGACACCTATCNTTGTACACAGTGAAACATTGAAATCTGTTACCGAAGCCTATGAAAGGACACCTCGTCTGTTATCTGCATCAACAGATCGACTGCAAGACATAAGACTGCAATATTTTATTATTGGATTGAATGATTCAAAATATCAAAGCCAGCAACTAANACAGATCGACTGCAAGACATAAGACTGCAATGTTTTATTATTGGATTGAATGATTCAGAATATCAAAACCAGCAACTAGATACCTGATCAGCCATCTTTGTTTACATCTACAATGCAAGACCTAACCAAAAGTTTTCATTAGACGAGCAAGAAATGATCAAATGTGGATATTTCCAGTACAGTAAATCTATTCGATGTAGTAAATATCAAAAATGTTTTATTCACCTTCAATGATCAAATTAATCTGGATATTCTATCCGATGTAGTAACTATGAAATGTTTTATTCACCTCAAGGCATTTGGAGATAAAACTTGCATAAAAATGCATAAGTATATTTTTGAACAGTAACCGAAGTTGTACTGGTACTTGACTTGCACAGTTAAAGCATATTTCGAGTTTGAGCTGAAACTCTTGGGATATTATAGAAAATCTGTATACCGGTAAAATTTCAAGGGCTTCATTTAAGGGCTTCATTTCAAGGGCTTCGTATCTAGATGTGTACAAAGCATTACATTGTTTAATTTA
>CAJDSM010052612.1:0-10539 GCA_903981925.1 Ostrea lurida | reverse complement strand
TTACTATCCGTAATCCGCAGTGGTTTAAAGAACCTGTGATGGGCAACCTCCATTATCATAGCATTCAGCTGTGTAATCCGGTTGTTGGAAGAACCAAGTGATGGACCTAGCTTGGCATCGTCTAAAAACTTGTTCAAGCAGGGTTCCACCATTATTTGAATATCGTTTTCGTCGCGCTCGAGAATTTTCACTCATATTGAGACGCCACATAGCCGGTAAGGCTGCAAAATTTAGCCGTAGAACTACCACACGAAAAAACGACAAAAGATCCTTAGCGACCCCCCCCCCCGAAATAACAAAGACGACAAAATGAAAATTAAGTGGCAAAGTCGACCAAATCCATGCGAAAAGACGACCAATTAGCGACCAATTGTACCGTGTGTACTGATGTCGAGGCAAAAAGATGACAAATCGATAATTAGCGATTTATCGCCTCGGATAACGACCAAACCATAAAACGCCAAGAGAAAGGACAAAATTGGTCGCTAATTAGCAGGTTTTCTTAGTTGTCTCTTCGCATGTAATTCGCCATGCAAAAACGAAAAAGCCGACAAAATGCAAAATGATACTGAATATCATTTGCGAAGATGTCAGTTCAATTGTCATAAAATGAGGCCTGGAACCGTCAAATGCCTGGTCACAAAAGACATAAATAAAAAAAAACAATGAAAATTTGTCAAATTTCAATTTGCGCTGTTGAATGTTTTATGAATGAAGCAACCAGTGACCTTGGCACGTTAAATTTTAATTTTCCCGTTTCCCGCATTAATTAGATTGGTTCGGTAGGGCCAGTTTTCTGTGATTCCCATAGCAACGCCACTATCGATTTCCAAACCGTTTCTAAGAAATGCTGTTGTTTACAACCTTCTCCATTATGCTAGAGTTGCTGTTGGTAATATTCACCTCTAATGAAACAGATAACTCAAAATTAATACAGAAGTTGTAGATTTAATCTGGCAATCTAACTTCGTTATCACCATTATTGTGAATCACGCACATTAACACTCAGTTTACACGCTCTGCTTTACTCTGCAAAGCAGGTTTCCATGTCTGCAATCTCTTAATTAGCATTAACATTTCAAACCCTCATATCTCTAGTGTTGTTTTTCTACAATATTTTTCAGGTTTTTTGACTGCAGCCCTTTTTTGAATAGGAGACTGGAGGATTGGTTCATCATGAATCAATTTAATCCGCCCATTTTGCTGCTCAGAAGTCAGTATCTATTCCTATATTTCCCTTTTTACAAGCCATTTTACTTTGTTTTTAGTGTATTTTCACCTTACATTCACCCCATATCTTTATTTATCATTTTTAATTGAAACTGATTTGTCAGTTACGTCTGCTTTGCAGACTGAAATAGAGCAAGTTCTAAATCGTCTGCTTGCAGGTCTGCAGTGTATAGCCCCAAGTCTACACGCTCTTCTTTCGCAGCTCTGCTCCCAAGCAGCTAGAACGTATAAAGATTGCAAAATGTAGATGATACTTGGGGACTGATCTTTTTATGGCAAAGTAAAAATAAATATTCTTTTTAAAACCGGAGGGGATAACACACTATCAAAGAATCATCACACTTATGCAGTATTCATGAAATATTGAGAGACTGAATGGTTTGGTATAAATTTTTAATGTAGCACATCATCAACAAACATGGTACTTTGGTGTCTGTCAGAGTATGCATTGACATTACTACGTTAACAAAGCATAACCCAAGGGGAAATATTATGGACGCACAAACCCCATCAAATCATGGTCAGTCAAGCTGGACAACGATTAAACGCATCCGCGGGGAAACGTCGTGAATTATAAATGATTGATTTCAAGGTGAAGAAAGGGTTACAGGACTACGTTTCATTATGACAGACTTTTCTACGAATGGCCATTTTGGATCAATCGGTCAGATGTGCAAACTGATATTTCATTGATTTCTTGTAACAGGACTAGAGGTTCATTAGTAGCAAAGCTCACATGATTTCTTCAGTTTCGCTTTGTAAACGAAAATATCAAATAAAATGTAGTTATTACTTTTTATTAGGTCACCTGAGTTTTAAAGGTTGACCTATTGCAATTGGTTTCGTCCGTGTCGTTGCGACGTCGCGTTGTGGCGTCGTCCGTTACAATTGAAATTTTTAACTTTCTTCTTATACCACAGTCCAATTCTTTTCAAATTTCGTATGAGCCATTTCTGGGACAAGGGAACATAAATTGTATTTCAGGTCTCTTGCCCCTGGGGCCTTGGGGGTGGGGCAAAAACTGCCCAAAAGTGACCATTTTCAAAATTTTTTCTTTACAACCGCACGTTTGAGAGAACAAATGCATAGTGATGTAGAGCGCAGGAAGGCCTTTACTAAAATTGTAAATTTGTGTGCCCGGAGGTAGGGGTTCTGACCGGGGGGGGGGGGGACAAAACTTGGTACTGTCGTTTTATGTAAAACATTAAAGTATCTTTTTCATGCATTGATATTAATGTGAACAAATGATTTTGGAATGAGAAGGGAGCCTTTATCATAATATACCCCCTGCAAAAGTTGGTGGGGGGGGGGGGGGTGAGGGTGTTACTGGAATCAGATTGTCTGTCCATCCGTCTGTAGGCAGAATGGTTCCGCTTTTGTGATTAGCCTTTCCCTAGGTCACCATATCATACATTGCTACCCTGGATAAAGGTGTTTTCCTATTGAATTTGGGTCAAAGGCAAAGGTCAAGTGCACTGGACATCAAAGTAGCAATATGGTTTCGGTTCCAGAGCATTATCCCTTCTACCTAGAGTCACTATTTCATACATATATCTACTCATGAGACAAGATGTTCTTTATTTTTTAGGTCAAAAGGTCAAGTCACTGGACATTAAAGTAGCAATATGGTTTTCATTAAAAATTCTTGAACAATCATGTGAATTGAAATGAAATTTGTGTATATGAATAGGGAATCATATGGCATGCATATATTGAAAGATTTAACATGTGAATAAATTACTCTGTATGGACTTAAGAAATGAAATATGAGAATCCCCTGTGGTGGGCTATGACTAGGTGCCGTTTTAAGGCCTGTGGGCCTCTTGTTCATTTAGTTCTTTAAATTGATTCCTTTGAAAGTTTATGCAGGAATACACGCAGCTCAATAGTCTAAAACCACGAAGTACAAAAGTTTTATTTATGTATGATGCTTATATCATAACCTCCCCTTAGGCCCTTGATACTACATGTAGTTTTACCGGTCGCGGTGGCTCAGTGGTATAGCTCTCGCCTCGTGATCGGAAGGTCGTGAGTTCGAGCCCCGTGGTCTCACCCGGCCGCGTCAAACTTAGTCTAAGTTAAAATAGGTAGTGATTGTTCCTTCGCCAATAGCTCGCTATTTAGGAGTGAGAACCACGGGTTTTTCGGATATGACCNGCTCGCCATTTAGGAGTGAGAACCACGGATTTTTCGAATATGACCTTAAAAACGGAGGTCCCGTGTCGCAGCATGTATAGCACGCAAAAGAACCCTCACTGCTAAAAGCCATGAGTGCTAAGTGTAGCCCTTCAGCAGCAATGGTAACGTCTCAATATAAAATGGCGAAGTAAAGAATGGGTTAATTGTAATTATAGTCCCAAAAACATATATACAAAATCGAGTGTAGGGCAACACGGACCTCCGACAAAAGCGAAGGCAGGATCAGGTGCCATGGAGGAGTAAGCATCCTCTGCTGACCGGTCACACCTGCCGTGAGCTCGTAGTCGAAACATAGTAAACGGGGTTATGAGTGAAATATACTCAGCGGGACGAAAAACAAACAAATAATCAATCAATGGTACTAGTATTATTCTTGGCCTCTTCAGTACACTGCCTATCTTGTGAAAAATAGAGAAAATCCGGGCAATTAAGAGTTTTGTTCATGGCGATACCTTTTTCAGACATGCGCATTCAGTACACCGTAACCATCGCCTGGAAGAAAGTTTATCAATATCTTTCAAGAGGCCTAGCTTCCTATACCCCAGCTTTCCATGACATCCAAAGGAAAGAAAAATAAAAGTTATATGAAGCAACCATTAATTAAGCAGTCTATAACTATATTTTCTATATATACTTTTGAAAGTTTTAGTCTAGTTAGCAGCAAATTGGTATTGTTTCTATTCTACGTATTAAACATTAAATAAATTACATTCTAAATGTAAATTCTGTCCATGCACAGAATACTCCATCGTCGGAACCCACGATTGATTACGCTTCGTTCCTCTCTCCATCACCGGGTGATGGAGAGAGGGACGAAGCGTAATCAACTGTGGGTTCCGACGATGAGAATACTCAAACTTCCAGGAGCTTCCTGGGGCTTTATCCCCTGTTCCCCAAGCAGAAGAAACGCCCCTGGTCCCACTGAGGCTTTAGCGCAGCCCTGAGACTCTCTTCTTTATTGGCGCCGCGTGTACAACCTTTCGTTCTGCCTACGACCCTATTGTGACTGAAGACGAGTTTGCCTTCCTTTCACACCAGAATGAACGCTTTACCGTTGGTACCAGTTGGTGCATCTTCGCAAGCCAAGTATCCGATTCGCTTACTGTCATCTCCCCCTTGGCAGATTTAGTCGCAACTGAATTGCCATCTAACGGACAATGCGAGTTATCGCTCTTGACGGAAACAAAAGCTAGGCAATCAGATTCTAGTCTGTGTGTATGTTTACATACTAGAGTTGACGGATGACAAGAGAAAAGACATTGAAGAAAAATTTGGTATACAGTTTTTAAGACAAAATCAAGTAGATGGCATCAAAGCGGTTTGTGAAACCGAACAGGTATGAATGGCGCGATTTGATTGGATGCCTTAATCTGCCAAGGGGGAGATGACAGTAAGCGAATCGGACACTTGGCTTGCGAAGATGCATTTGGTGGAGATAAGACGGAAATAGATGTACGGAATGTATTGTAAGATAGTCATTTGCAACGATAAAAGCAGTGCATGGTGGGTCCAGAAAATTGAAAACGAAAAAATAATTAACCAACAGCTTGAAGGTTGTTTGTTTTTTCTTCAAATAATCATTCACGTTAGAAATTCAGGGGTAGGGGGCAACAGACGTGCATAACTGTTGTTATTAAAAGTTTCATTGAAATAGAAATAAGAAATTGTGTAATCCATCGAGAGCTTCTACCCAAATCTGGTTGAATGGGAGCCGTCACATTTACATCTGCTTTCAACATCACTGCTGTTATACCATCTGCCCCTGGTGCTGTGTTGTTCTTCATTGCCTTGATTGCTGTTGTTCCTTCTTCCAAGCTCGGTAGACCCGTCTTAATGCGGGTTAGAATAGGTCCCCAGCATCCCCTTGCGTGTCGTAAGAGGCGAGAGGGGTCCAGAATGTTCAGAACTGTCCGGAAATGTTCCCTCCAGCGCAGAAGTTTTTCTGCCTCTCCCTCAACAACATTTCCATTTTTGTCCTTCACTGGTTATTCACTGAATTATATCATGCATGTTTATTCATGTCTAGTTCTTTAAAATGGAGATAAAATATATACATTTTCTTTCAACATTAATTAAATCAAACCATATTTAGTGGGAATTAAATAAATGCAGTACTATGAATCATTGATATTGATAGGACTATCTAAGTTTTATCCCATCCCTTTATATAATTTGGCGAAAAAATAAGTTAAATCAAATCTCCACGACCTTCAAGATCTGCATGATCGTAGTATAATCGTGGTGATTTGATTAAAACATAGTCGGTGTGACAGCAATCACGTCGGCACTACGACCATAGTACGATAAATCACTGTCAATCTTCTATCAATGGTCAATTCTAGCAAGGTTCTACCACGGCCTTCATTAGTACAGTACGCTGCTTCAACGTCTTTCCAACGACCATGCTACAATTGTATCACAACCACCCACGAGATCCTTACGACACCACTACAATATATAAGACCGTTCTACGTCCTCACTACGGTAGTACTGGAAGCACGACTTTTTTACCACGTCATCTTCACAAATTGGGACTCTCGCCACGTAGAATAGCGATTTGGGCGCGAAATTCAAATCTCCATGTACTAATAAAACACGGCGCCGCCACGCGGTCACACTATTTACTGCCCCGTACGCTGTCTTGATCAAGTGGCGACGGCTGGTGCAGCATGTCTCCGCCTCGCACGAGCGTGGTACTGGGCGTGGCAAGTGGCGCGAGGAACGCCACACGGGTACAGCCGTACCACTCCGGCGATTTGTGTATTGCGGCAGTAAATTGCATTGGCGATAGAGTGTGCCGTCTTATGTGTATTATTGTGTATGTGCAAGTTTTCTTTCACAATACGTACCGCAATACGTTTTTCAGAATACATGTTCGGGTTCAATATTTTACTTTTTCTGGAGTTATCTGTATAGCATCTAGTCAAAGTGAAAGTACCCTTGTGAGGTACAAGAAATATGGGACCACTTCCTAGTCCTAAAAGGGAAAGGAAAGGTACAATTAAGCAATGCAGTTTGCATTCACTGCTGCAACGAATCTGTTAAACCAGCCTGCGGAACTTCGAATTTGTCCAGTCATATGAAGAGACATCGACATGGCATAGGTCAAGTTTCTTCCAATCATGACAATGTTTCAACAAAAGTTACGACTACAGTCAGCAGCATTATGTGACCATGAGTGTGGTGAATAATGGCTGAATATCGTTATTGTTTTATATATGTGGTGCCAAAAAGCGTAGTTTCAGTTTATCAGTTTATATTTGTTTTCAGTTTAGATTTTTAAAAGTATTAAAGGTTTAATCTACTTCATTGTGAAGTTTACACATAAGCAATACCTAGAACCTACTTATTTTCCATTATTTGATGAATTTCTGAAATCAAGATGTACATAAATATTGCAGTAAATATTGCAATATTTTTTTCAATATTCCAATATATTGCAATACGTAGCCCTATTGAATGGCAACAACGTCGCACTGGGGTGGCGCAAGACTCGTTCAGAACCTGTGCGAGCTCTCACCCTTCCTGTGGGGCCACGAAAATGGCACGGCTGACCGTAATGTTGTGTGAGTGTGGTGCTGCAGTTGGGCGACTTTTGCGCCAGGCTGGTACTGCGGCTGTCTCCCCAACACCATCATTGCGATTTCAGCGCTCCCGAATAATAGTTTAATAAAAAGTTAAACCGATCGCAGACCTCGACATGCCTATGCCATCAATATGACTCTAATGAAGTTGGAAGGAATCCCATAATGATGCATCAGTTTCCAAATAATGTCCCCGGTCGCGGTGGCTCAGTGGTAGAGCTCTCGCCTCGTGATCGAGAGGCCATGAGTTAGTGCTCGGAACAACCTTGTCATACCCAAATTGATAAAATAAGAAGTGATTGCTCTTTCGCTGAGAGTGAGAATCACGGGTCTTTCGGATATGACCTTAAAAACGGAAGTCACGTATCGCAGCATGTGCGGCACGTAAAAGAACCTTCACTGCTAAAAAGCCATAAGTGCTAAGCATAGGTCTAAATTTGCAGCCCTTCGCCGACAATGGTGACGTCACAACATGAGTGAAATATTCTCCACGGGACGAAAAACAAACAAATAATTAATCAATCAACCAAATGGTGTCTCTGTCTACACTGTCAAAGGCCTTCTCAAAGTCCACAAATGTTTAACATAGAGGGGATTATCATTCAATGGATTGCTCGATGATAATGCGGAGCGTGGCTATGTGATCAGAGCGTGACCTCCCTTGGCGGAAGCCTGCCTGTTCTGGTCTGGATTTCTTATCCAGGGCATCTTTCAGCCTATCTAACATCACCCTGCACAGGACCTTGCTGGGGATGGATAGCAGCGTGATCCCTTGCCATTTATTATACTGTGATAGATCCCTTTTCTTCAGCAGCTTGACGATATGACCTTTATTCCTGTCTGCAGGCACCTGTTCTTGTTCCCAGATCTTTTGCAGTAGGGGCTGTAACATCATTGCTGTTGTTGCTGGGTCTGCTTTGAGAGCTTGTGGGGGATCCCGTTCGGGCCTGCTGCCTTGCCATTTTTCAGACATTTGATTACCTTGATGATTTCTGCTTTGCTAGGTGGTTTAATGTTGATAAGGAATTATTCTTCCGCTGGAGGTACTAGTATATCAGAAATTCCTAATGGAGGAGGTCGATTCAAAACCTCCTGTAAATGTTCCACCCAACGTTCCCTCTGTCCCCGCACGCTATAGTCTTGCCTTCCTTATTTTTCACTAGTTTGTTATGGTTGGTATTTCTTCCTGACAGCGACCTTGTGATCTCATATAACCGTTTCATGTTGCACTGTCTTGCTGCTACCTCAGCTTCCTCCGTCAGTTGGTGGATGAAGCGACGTTTTATCTTCCCTGGCATTCTTTTTTAATTGTCGGTTGGCTTACCCGTACTGTTTTCAAAATACTTCCTTTTCTTGCTGGTCCTGACACTGGTTTATTTTTTGTTTAAGGTTTTTCCTTGTAGATATCTTGTCCCAGGTCTCTGAGGTCATCCATTCTTTATTAACCTTTTCCCTTCTCCCTAAAACTTCATTGTTAGTTGTCCTCCATGTTTGATGTTCTTCTGTTGTTTCTTCGATGAACCCTGCGACAGTCTCAAACATGTTCTTTACCTCTATGTTGAATTCTTCCGCTTTTTTTCAGGTACTGGATGTTGAACTTGTGCTGGGACCTGCCAGAGGACTCTTTGAGAGATATAAATTGGCGAAGTAAACAATGTGTTAAACGTAATCATAGTCCCAAATACATATAGTATACAAAGTCGAGTGTATGGCAACACGGACCTCCGACAAAGGCGAAGGCAAGATCAGGTGCCATGGAGGAGTAAGCATCCTCTGCTGACCGGTCACACCCGCCGTGAGCCCGTAGTCGAAACAAGGTAAACGGGATTACCCGTAGTCAAATCTAGTAAGAAAATGACAGTAGAACAAAGAGTATGAAACAAATCAGTCAACATATGACTTAGTGATAATTTGTAATCGCAAATAAGGTCATTATAGCGACCGTAGAATTTGCGAAATGATGACTTTAAACGAGAATCGTTATAATCCTGCAATATCAGTTACTAGTAGTAGTTTGCCTCGCTTTAAAAAATCCTCATAATGATACGCATGGCATGCTCTTGCGTATCTCATACACACCACATGTGATAGTAATAAATTATTACATATAAAATTTTTGTATGTAGATGTATATCAATGAGTTACAGATCGAATTTGAATTTTGGGGTTGTTTTTTTTGGGTTTTTTTATGGAGTAGCGTCCTTTTAACTTTGAAAAGTTTGAGATATTGAACTGATTTTTGTATGCAAATTGCCTAAATATCAGTTTTGTTGATGTTTCACTAAATGCTTTTCAAGATATTGAACTGATTTGTTATATAGAGATTGAATTGACCCTTGAATTTGAAAAAGATTCGCTTTCAATTTTCTGAGCTTGATATCACTATAACTTAGTGATCTTTACCTACATTGACTTCAATGCCATGGGGGTACCCGTGTCCTCCGGAACCGAATCCTATAGCACGGTTAAAAATAAATATTTTAAATTTAATTTTTTTTCCCTAAATTATAATATATGTCAATAGTTATATGTTATACGGGCTGGAAGATTTTTTTTTTTTAAATTAAAATATTTAAACGTCAAGATGCCTGTTGATCTATAATTTAGTTTAGTACATAAGACAATATATGATACACGCTATGTCGCCACTTTAGTGCCTGCAAAACATTAAAACAAATTCTACATCAACCTACAGTTTCAAACACGGACTATAATAGTGATCTCTTACCTACATTGGACCTTCACTGCAGGCGGGGGTACCCGTGTCCTCCCGACACATCTATAGCACGTTAAAATAAATATTTTAAATTTAAATTTTTTTCCCGTAAATATTATAATATTGTCAATATTATAATGTTTACGGGAAGATTTTTTTTTAAATTAAAAATATTTAAAACGTCAAGTGCCTGTGATCTATAGTTTATGTACATAAGACATATATATACACGCTATTCGCACTTTAGTTGCCTGCGAACATTAAACAAATTTACATAAACTACAGTTCAAAACGGGACAATGAATTCACGCAAATGTTTCGCTGGGCACATTCAGCGTACGACGGAAATGTGTAACATTTAATTAATGACGTGTGGTCATGGAGTCTTAATGTGTACTATACTATCAAAACATGTTAAAACTCAACCACTATTGGTTAAATCAGTCCAACAAAAGATCAAAATAATTAATAAAACGATAGATAATGAACATTGTTTATTTAGATAATTAAATTTCACTTGTCTGTAAATGGGAACAAAAAATTCTTCAATATGACCCACAAGTAACATAAGAAAGTGTGAAGTTAGGGCTTTTGTAAATGACCCACATTCACCTAAAATACATTTAAAACAAAATATATTATTACACTCTCTAAAGAAATGACATCTATTTATCATCATTGAATGACAGCCGTTCTTTTGTCCACTTATTCACATGGACGAAACTAGGTTAAGCTTGCGCAACTAAAGAAATCGAGATGCGTGCCAGATACAGGATTGCAGAGTTAAGTCGGTATGTTGAGAATGAGGAA
>CAJDSM010052608.1:3897-15010 GCA_903981925.1 Ostrea lurida | reverse complement strand
GAGGTAGATTAATGTATTTGAACTAATAGTTAACTCAGGAGTACTGTCAGGTCAATTGCACTGTACATATATATTTAAAGGGTTCTAAAAATAGAATTTAAAAGGAATTATGAGGAGGACTTGCCCTGGCTGAGAAGTGAAATGAAATCTATTTTTCCTGCAACAACAGAATTGCTGTATGAATTGATATAAGAAGTTGAGAAATTGGTTTGTGGGAGTGTTTTATGAGGGTTAGGAGTTAATAGGAGGAATGTGGTAATACAAATTCCATCCAGAATATGCATTATTCTGAATACAGTTTAGGGTTCTGCAAGTGATGTGAAACTTGACAAAGAATTGTATGATAGGTGATATTGATAAATTTTTGATATTGAGGTTTTATTATTTAGGCCAATTTTTAAAAATTACTTTCAGATTTGATAGTGCCTGAAAATGTATCTTTGGCACTAAAAGTGCTTTAATACATGAGGTTAAAAAATGTCATTTTATGTGAATACTTTGATAAAGTATAGAGATAATTGTATAGAACAGTCTGAGATTTTTATCCTTTCTGTTTCCAGCTGCAGATGTGTATTTTTCATCAAGTGAGAGAACGTTTACAGTCAATGTTCAAAAGGCTTCAGGAATACACATGGTGGATCTGGACTCGGACTTTTCTACTCCTCGTGTTTCACTGCAACCACAAGGCCGATCACGACGAAGTGTGTTCAATTCCACGTCTAACACTTCCCACCCCCATTTGACTTTACAGGCCACAAATTTCCATACTTATTATACAGTGCAAGAAAGAGGAGCCATTATCAAATTCCAGAATGTTCGATCTCGTCTGGTGATGACCTTGCCTCTTGACCAGCATGACCTTAGAACATCAAAGTTTTATGTGATAGTTTACGGCCAAGGTGACGGAAGAGGAAGAGGAACTTTTGGAAACCTCTATTTCAGACAAGACCAGCCACACATTGATTTATTTGTGTTCTTCTCCGTTTTCTTCAGCTGTTTCTTTTTATTTCTGGCTATTTGTGTTTTATTGTGGAAGTTCAAGCAGGCAATAGACACCCAAAGAAGTCGTCAACGACAACAGAAAGAAATGTTGCATATGGCCTCGAGGCCATTTGCTAAAGTACTTGTGCTTATTGAACCAGAATCATGTATTTACTCTTCAACTCCTGTTCCAAGAAGGCGAACAAAATATACCAAACTCAGTTCAAGAAATCCACACCACCTACCCTCGTTAACACCAGTGGAAAGCAATTTACCCCCACTGGCTGTTCACAAACCAATGTTTCTGAAAGAAGCATTGAGTCCCTTTGACATTGTTCCCATAGCGACAGAACCAACAGCAGACAATATGGCCGCTTTGAGAACTGTCGTCATTCAGTTGCCAGGGGACCAGTCAGCACCATCTAAACTCTGTCTAGGGACAGGTCTCACTAGCCAGAGTAGTCGGACAAACAATTCCAGCCACCAGAAGTCTGCGAGCCGACAGGCTGCAGGCAGACAGAGGAATATGTACCAAAACTATTGACAGAAACTGAAGCAGTTTCACATTTTGTACTTGCCAGTGCTAATTTTTAGCTCACCTGGTCTTTCCAGTTGAGGTTTTCTGATCATTTTTGTGTTTTCTGCAAAGATTGCTTATAACCTGAGGATGTTTCGTGATCTTGAACAAATATCATTTCTTCAAGTTCAAGGACATAGCAAAGAATTTCCAATTTCACATCTAGACTATAACATTAGGTGCTGTTTCTGTTGTTATAAACTTATAAAACAGTCTGTTTATTACCCAAGAGTGTTTTGATGTAAACCTAAATTGGGATGGGAGGGGGTATTTTATTTCATGTTTTGGCCATATTTTTTAACACAAACATTAGGTGCTTTTAGTTTCCATTATTTATGATCTACCAGTAAGAGTACTAGTATCTTAGCGTTGAAGGTCATTGGAAGAAAAAGTTAAATATAACTCTGTAACAAAGAAATATTGAATGTAGGTATGATTATGATGAAAGGTTATGTGCATGATTTAAGGGAATACAGTGACCTTAGCCCAGGTCATTTGTGTAACATCACTCGAAGAAAAGGTCGAAACTTAAACAAGTGATACTCGTGATTGGCAAAAGCTCATATGAAGATTGCTTTGTTTCCCAGTTAGGATGAGCAAAGTGAGAGTATATGTACTTGTTCCAACAGGACAGGTGTAGTTAGTGTATATTGTTTGTGTGTTGGTCATGTATTATATATATACACCATGCTTTGTGATTCCACCACAGGCGGCATGTGTTCCGCGTATCACTCTAATAATTTCTTGCTTGGAATTGTATTTTTGTTGGTGAACTTTTATTGAAAAGATTTATTGATTATCTACTAGGGGCTTGATGAGATGAATTTTGCAAAAATTTTTGACATTAAGAATTTTTTTTTTGTATTTACATCATCTTTCAACTATTGATACATTTACCAAAGTACTGTAAAACATGAAGAGTTGGATGTATGGAGGCTGTTACAATGTACATGTGTTCTGTAATGATCTACAGGTNACTGTAAAACATGAAGAGTTGGATGTATGGACGCCGTTACAATGTACGTGTGTTCTGTAATGATCTACAAGCCTGGCTCAGCATAATACTCACTACATACATACCTTCCAAAACTTTTTTTTATCAAAATATCTGCTTGAGGTAGTGCTGATGACCGGTACTTACTGCATAATTATGAATGGTAGCTTGATTATTGTTTACATTTAAGGGCTAATTACTGTTGGATTTTCAATAATGTGCTAAGAATAATGCTGTTGTTCTTAAATCACACTAGATAGAGAGTGAAATGTGTAGTCAGATTTTTTTAACTTTTGTCACATTTTATATTTTTGTCTTTGCTAGTGTATAACAGGAATTGTAAATTGTCAGTTTTCAAGCTATTGGTTTCTTTGTAAGAATTATCCAATTGGTGGTCATCCCTATCAAATCATTCAGCAGTATAGATGCAATTTTAACCCAGTGTGTTTTTAATTTGAATGTAAATAAGCTGAGATGCTGATTTTGACTGTGATTTCTATGTGGACAACTGGACTGTGTTCAGACAGAATGACAGGACTGCTTGTGTTCAGACCGAATGGCGTGTTCTAAGGTGCTTTATGAATGTTGTCCTACGCTAGGTAGCAAGTGTATGATGAAATAATGCATGTATTGAGAAATCTGTTGGATTAATTGCTGTGAAATGTATATAATTGTGTTTTAATGACATTGTTGATGGTGTCATTTTCGGGAATGTAAATGTATTCAGCTGAAAAGGTGCAGAGGAATTTCTGGTGTATGTGTTACTTGTTTGTAAACATCTATAACTTCATGTGTTTCTTTTCCTCTGAGATTGCAAGTGCCATAACTGTTAGCTGCATGCCATTATTGTTAAAACAAGGGTATCTCTACCTTGTCTTTAAACCTTTCAATATATACAGGTAGTAGGAGCACTTGCATTGTGAAACCCTTTTGAGTAGCTATGGAGAGCAACATTCCGTAGTGCGTTCAGATTTGTGTCGGCATCACAATAACCACATATACCTCCTTTGTCAAGTAATGCTCATCTAGTCTAGATATATCACACAATTATTTTTATATCGGTAGGCATTTTTAAGCTTTAATCATTTGTTGTGATCTGTTAATCAATGCATTATGTTTTCTGTCCCTCATGGCCCTGGTGATTGCTTTAATCATATTTGTTATTGCTGTATTCAGTATTTTTCAGTGCTTTTGTATTTTTTTTTTAATGGAACACCAAATTCATATGTGGGCATTTTTTGAAAATACATATATAATGCTATATTTAATTTTGGATTAATTTGTAGTTTGGTGAAAAGATAACTGAATTCTTGCAACTAATAGATAAACAATGTAGAATTACGATATGTAGACTAACATATAGAGATTGCTAGAATTATAATGCCAATACAGTAGGTTGGTGGGTTTTTTTTTGTGTGGGTTTTTCTTTTTTTTTCTTTCTTTTTTTTGGGGGGAGGGGGGTGTTGCTAAAGATTTGCTGCTGAAGTAAAAATCATTACAATATATGTTCTCTACATATGGACTGAATTATTGATATACTCGCAAAAATTGTTGACTTTAATCAATGCAAATTTGCTCATATGCTTTACTTAATGAACATGATCAACATAAAAGTTTGGGAACAATCAATACTTCTTTTTGAATTCAAGTCATACTTAATGAAATCCATTTCCAAATAACTTCGTCGGACCTGCTCAAAATTAAAACATTGACACGATGACTTTTAATTTTGGGGAAATATAAAATATTTCTACATGTATTCATAGTTATACTGTGATAAAACGTAAATTATGTTTTCTTCCTTTGTTTTTTGTTGGGGGGGTTTTGTGTGTGGTGTTTTTTTGTTTTTGTTTTTTTTTTTGTTTTTTAATGACCTTTAGCGATTGAAAGATATGTAATTCATTATTTTGCACTCTAGTCAGTAATCTCTGATCTAATGATTAGAAGCTTTTCACACTTCTTCAAATTAAACTAAAGTGACTGGGTTTTGTTCTTTTATGGAAGAGTGTGCTTGTGTTTTATGCTGCAGACTATTTTACTGCTTTTAATCAGAAATGCACTCTACAAAATATTTTATTTTTTCATGCCCCCATAACTGGAGGTTTGGGGCTCATAGTTTTTGGTCTGTCTGTCTGTCTGCAAAGAATTTATTTTGACCATAACTTTTGAACAGTTAGTGCTAGGGTTTTTATTTTTCACATGTGTATTCCTTGTAAGAAGACCAAAATTTTTAGCCTCATTGCATTCACCTTGTAGTTTGACCTACTTTTGAAAATTTTAATCTTGGCCATAATTTTTGAATGCAAAGTGATTTCACATATGTATTGCTTGTGACAAGACCTTTTTTTTTTGGTACAAAAATATTTGAACTCTTGACCTCCATTATTGAGTTTGACCTACCATTGAAAAATTTAATCTTGGCCGTAACTTTTGAATGAACAGTGATGGAGCTTTCATATTTCGTATGTGTATTCCTTGTGACATAAGCGTTTTATTTGCTGCCATATGGGGGTATCAGTGTTTCACAAACACATCATGTTTTTGTATTATAATCCCAGCACTCACATCATGTTACTGATATAACTAAGCACTATAATTACTCGTGTTGCTTGAAAAGCTAGTATATGTGTGATAGTTCATATATATGTATACCAAGTTTTGTACAAATATTATGTGATATTAAGTATTATACATTTTTTGCAGAAGTAGAATACTAGAATAATTATATATATTATTTTGTTATTCCATGACAAAGATGAAAGTCTGGAAATTATCTTTGATAGCCAAGATTTAATGAACTCCTGTGAGGTTTTTACAGTTGAGGGAAATCCTTTTGATATTTGTTGCTTTAAAGGACTTATGAATGATACAAATAATGTGTAAAACATGTTATAAAAGGGCCAGTAACAGCAATTGCTTGGCAGTTTTAGTCGTCATTTGGATTTCCAAGATTTACAATCAAAAAAATTATTAACAGGCATATTGTTAGCTCAATAGTGTACTTCAAAAAGGCAGATCGTGTGATTTTTATAGGCCGAGATTTTTAAGCCCTCTTCTAAAACTTGCGTAGTTGAAGATGGAAAAAATTGTAGCTTGTTGGTCATGGTGAAAAACAATTGATTCTGACCAGGCATTGATCACCTTGTGTGTTTTGACAACGTTTAACACAGCATCTTCATTGCATACTGATTATCAAAAAATGATAAACTGGATCGCTATATCTTGTACTATTCATATGTAATAGCCCTCTGAGTTTCTTGGTAACTGATTTACATTATCTTAATTTTTTTTTTTTAATCTGGCATACATTATGTTCGTGTAACATTCTAAATTTACATATACCATTTTACTAGTGTAGATTTTTGCAGAGAAAATAGAGGATTTTAGGTCAAACCCCAAGTACAAAAGTCTCGGCCTTTAAGGAAATCGCAGTTGTTCAGGAGCCTGTTTCATCAAAGGTCGTACGTCCAGCGTAACTTTACGCCAGGCGTAAGTCCCGGACTAACACAAAATCTAAGACCAATTTATGTTTCATCAAAGAGCGTAACATTACACCGGCCTTAAGTAAAGCCCAAATTTCACACCTGGTCAGAAAATACCCCCGACTAAATATTGGCATAAGCCCTCTGACTAGCCTTAAATTAGGGCGTAAGTCTACGACCTTTGATGAAACAGCTAGGCTCCTATTGTGTAAACTTATGTTGAATTTGATCTCGTGAATTTTCTGTATTGTAGTTTTTGTATACCAATGCTTTGTCTTCATCTTTATTACCTATATCCCTGTAAATACATGAGATGTATAATTTAGAGTGAATAAATGTATATAGAGTGATATTGTAGCAAGTGATGACTCGACTTTTGTATCTTGAAATCTTTTACGTTAATTGTAACACGTAAGGAATTGCCAACAGTTAGCTTTCTAAATGGCTTTGACAAATGTTTCAGAATGTGTATTCACTGTTAATGCTGATTGTTTAAAATTGGAATTTGTTGATATTTCTTTTGTACTATTTTGTGTGAAGGATAAGTATTTGCTTTTACTGGAGGCACATAGAAAAGAAGAGAGAATTCAGACAGCAGTGTATGAATTCAGACAAAATGGCTGCTTAGATATAATTGTTAGCAGAGAGGCTAAGTTCATGTTTGTTTTTTGTTAATATGTAAGAGTGTATCTATAGAGTCAAGCACTTGACAATGCAATAAAATATTGTACTACTTATACCGGTATCCTGTTTTTATTCTTAACATGGAAAGAAATAAAGGCCCCACTGCTTAGTTGAAGTTGGTCATCATATTTATCATAGAATAGTTTATGTCTCCCAACTGATTTTATATGCAAGAGCATGATCTACACATGATCAGTTTCTTATAACTGAGGTTGGTTACCAAATACTGACAAGTAAGGTGATGTTTCAGCAGTCTTGTTTAAAGTCAGCATTTCACAAAGTCTATGTTGTTATAAATAGTGATCTTGTTTGCAAATACAGCCTTTTAATAGTTTGGTTTAATGTCTCGCATGTTCATACCAATTGTTGGGCTGTTCTTCCGATACTGATTTTGACTTTAGATTACTCCTTTTATCAGATCAAGTGGGAGGGCTCAAGGCATATGTAACCAGCCAACAGGGTATGCTTATTCCTCCTAGGCACTCACAAATGGCAGAGTATTGCTTTGTTGCGAATACTATTTACAACATTTGTTTGTAATAGAGATTAAGATTGATTTAATTTCAATCACTATCAATTTACTATGTACAAATATAATATATATTACTAATTTCAATACAAATACAAGAATTTGATATCCCAGTTTAGGTTTATCAGTCTCCAACTCCCTCTTGTCTCTGTTTGGAAGTCCCAGATGTATAGTTCCTGGCAGTGATTGCAGTCCTTGCTCCTGTCTACATGATATATTACGAGCCTCAAAAACACCCCATAAGTGGTATATGTAATTTCTAGGCATTAATTTGTGAGCAGTAGAATACGAGATGATTTCAAATGAATACCCACTAGACCGACCTGCACACAGCAAATTAGAGGGAGTGTTTGTTTGTCTGAATTTCACTCACCACATACTGAGGTACACCATGGGCAATTTTTACAATGTAAAACGGGTACATGAAGGGAGGAATGCAGGCACCTGATCCCAACTTTGATGGTCAACTGCTCGTCCTGTTCATTTTTTATTCTGTATAGAATTTATCAGAGATTACAGTTCATTATCTTAACATATCTTACTAGGCACCTAGTGAATTTTTTGCATTGTCTAATCTATTTTCACTGAGCCATTTCAATTGAATTTCACACAAAAAATCCCTTGGTAAATGGGATGCAGCTTATTCAACTGAAGGACCATGGCTTCTCCAAGAGAAAATTATATTTTGAAAGGGGGAAATTGGGACAATGTGTCGAAAAATCTTCTCAATAAACAATGACCAAAATTCGAACTTGGATCTGTTACTTGTTCGGCAAAGCTATGTACCAAATATGAAATAAATATCTGAAAGAACAGAGACAAAAAGTGTGGAAAACCGATCTGACGGATGAAGTGCAAACCTGTAGTCCCCTTTCACTTTACGGTAGGGAACTAAAAATAAGTCAAAAGAAATTTCATTCCATTTTGATAACCTTTTTTATTCAATCTTTTTTTATTCACGAAACAAAGGAACTAAGAAAATTAAATAACAACATTTTCAAATGCCATTACTGGTTTTGAACTAAATGGCACTACAACCATTCTACAAATCATTAACATAGAGTCAATGTATCACGGAAGACAATGGATCGATATAGGAAATATTGTTTTTAAAACTTTGAAGAAATCCAACACTTTTACCTAGTAACAGCTATAGGCTTAGCTGAATTCATCATAAATAAAAATCTCAGTTGCTTGTAAACTCCTAATTGGTTATCTATCAGAAAATAAAAATGTTTAACTTGCTGTATCATAATAAAATTAATACGTTTTTTCAACAATTGTAATTTAAAGTCTGCTTCAATTTTACGGTGGATTGCTCGTGTATACCGATTAATGAGTTATAAACAATTTCAGGAATTCTGACAATATATACACAAATGGAATGAAAAACTATGCACTTGCAACCAGTGAAAAACACACTTGCCCACACAAACACATACTCTAACAAAGAATACACACTCTCACACACATATGGTGGTGTACTAATATGTACCACAAAAACCATGCATATTCCAATCTATTTTGTTCATTCATAACACTACAAAATAATGCTGATACTTTCCTTTGACTCTGTCCAACAATACATGGCAATGTCTAAAATATATCTTTACATGTTCTCAAGTTCCTGGAAAAAATATCATTTCCTTTTTCAAAGTTGACATACAGATTGAATTGGAATGTTTAAAAACCTAATGTTCTATCAATTAATGAAAATACAATCTGGTAGACAATTAGACATGTGTAAAAGCATTAGTTAACCTGTGCACTGAAGAGGGGTATGGGGGTGCAATAAGAAAAGATTAATGCCACTATGGGGACTAAAGCCCCAATCTCCCTGAAACGTCTAACTTTACCATTTTTCCGTGCGTTCACCGTGCATTCAGTCATTTTTCATTCATTGTCAGCGTGGCGTCACCGCGTTGTGGTAAAAGTAAACGTTGGGACTGTACTACCTAGGGATATGACTCTCCCTTGAATTTTTTTTTTATTCTACAATGTGTATATATCCATGCTAGAATTGTTCCTCTGAAAATCCTCTTGATCATGTACTACAGCCCAGTCTGCAGCTTCGTATCTTCAAGCTTACAAGTCAAAATATGCTCACTCCAATACACAGGTACAGGTATTTCCAGTCAAACAATTAGGTATATTACTGACAAAATACACTGTAAAGAGGTACTATTTGAATGATATAAAATATGGTAATTAGTATCTCTATAAATTGATATGTATTTGATTTCAAAATAAGAAATAAACTTCACTTCTCTGTCATCTATCAGATTAGCTTTCACAACACAATTAAAAGCAAGTGAACCATGGGCCACATCACTCACCTGAAAAGTGAAACATTTTCCTAAGTGAAACATTAAATCTCAGTTATGGTCACTACATTGCCATATTGAGCATGGTGTGAATTAACTTGAACCTATATTAACTAAAGACTCTTGCAAACTAATATACTGTACCCTTACGGTTATTGAAAAAATTATTTTCCACAAAAAAATAAAATCAGTATAATATTTTCGTATGTTAAACATGGGTGTTCTACTGTACAGGCCCATCCATCACCTAGTGTGAACAAACTAGATTCTAAATTACATGACGAAGTTAGCATATTAATTGGACAAATTCTATCCTCGTAATTCTTGTGAAGAGTAATCCTATATATTGTTATGTAAAGCTGTAAGTGTTGGAACTTGAATCTTCACAATGTACGGAAACTTCTATATATCTGGTCCTGTGGTTCTCGGGATGATTCTATAAACACACCACCCTATTTTTACCTCATTTCTCCTATGAAGAGGATACGTGGTCCTTAATTTAAACAAATCTTGAATTCCCTTTCACCTTGGGAACCTTTATGCCAAGTTTAGTTGAAATTAGCTGTGTAGTTCTTGAGTCGAGGTTGAAAATGTGAAAATTTTTACAGATGACAGACAAACAGTCAGAAAAGCTAACTTGAACTTTCAGTTCAAATGAACTAAAAAAAAAAACCACTTATCACACAAAATCACCACAAATTTCATGCGAGCTATCACGTCAACAGTGTTCACTGAGCTTATGAATAAAAATGCTAGTTTTAATTAAAAGTGTATAAATGATGAATGCTTAAAATCAAACAAAAATAATCAATGTATACTGTAAAAATCAGCTTTTATCCAGAGTTTCATAATAACTGCTCAACATCACACATTTCACTGTATGATGGTCAACAAACAAGAGCAGTATCTTAACAACTTTAAATCTCAGAACAGACTTCTATAATCATCAGCAAATCAGTGACATGCATACATTCATACAAAATAAGAATTTCAGCACCATGGTTTGGAGATATAATGAGATGGCCCTCAACTCCTCCACATTGTGAAGAGCTACCTTGGTCGGATCTTTTCGTAATGGAATCTGTTACTCTTTTCCACATACTGTCCATTCACCAGATCAAACGTCTGAGATTTAATGAAGTGAAACTGTTTCCGAATAAACTGATAAAACTCGTTTTCCATTTTCCAAATTTTTGAGTCCTGTATCTTGGCTAGTGTCTCAGGCTTTGGGGGCACCTTGTGGGAGGTCCTCCTCAAATGCGATTTGTTACCTGTTAATAAAGTCACTTACTTTACTAAGGGCAAATACAAGAAAGATAACTCTTTATTATCTTTTAAATAAAAGCAATTATATTTGATCATAGTCTGCCCAAAATATATGGAAACAGTAGACTGAAATATTTTCTACATGGTAACTATGGGCAGTCTGAGTTACAGTAATTTTTCATTACAAAGTAATGTGTCAGATGCTGGACAACTCATTTAATCCTGCAGTCTTATTTAGAAAGATAATTTGCTCCATGAACGATAAGAAAGCCTCCA
>CAJDSM010052606.1:0-15608 GCA_903981925.1 Ostrea lurida | reverse complement strand
TAAACAAACAAAATCATATAAAGCTAAAAAGAGTATCACTGGGAAAAAAATACCACTTAAGCCAAGATTTACATCAAAGTCGAATGCTGCAATTTTTCATTTTCATATCATCCTCAAGAAACATGTGGAAACATGAAAAAAAGAGTAAATATTAAATGATTAAATTATATTAATGAAAATTTGGAGTTCCTTTGCACTAATTAAATCGGGATCAAATTGAAAAATTAACGACTACAAGGGCATTTGTTTTTCTTCAATGAAGTGAATTCCATTTTGGTTATGAATTCATGAGAAATTGTTTAGTTTAATTTATTATATGCATTTTTATCAATAATCCTAATCTCAGTGAGATGCGTAAGGCTAAAATATTTGGACTGGCGCCCTTTAAAGGCGACCAGTCCAAATATTTAGCCTTTAACCATCCTCACTGAGATTACAATAAACCCATGCAGTAAAAGAGTTCAAACACTTATTGATAATAAAAATACCCAGGGTTCTCTTGTTCTTTAAAGTTCTCTAGGGTTCTCTGTTTAGTTAGAAGTACCCATTTTATTGTGTTGTTTTGTACATTAAAACAATTTATCATTCAGCGTAACATCAAACTTAAATAAATATTACTTGAAGCGACGAATTCATTTTGAATTCGTGTCATAATGGGCTATCAATCAGAACATCAACAGCTGATCGGGTTAGCATAGATCTACTAGCCTATATATAATCTAGTCTTGTACCAACCTCTACACGTTTCGCCATGGTCGGTGGAAACCATTTTCTGTTGTATACTGGAATCATATCTCCTTCACTCATCTTCCTTTTAAATGCGTTTTAGAACTAGACTAATGTGTTTTACATGCACGAAGTCCAAGTAAAACAGATTTCGCATCACCAGTTATTAGATTGGTCCTCACGTGGCTAACTGAGACAATGAACCAGAGCAATTAGAAAAAGGTGGCGGTATATCTAGTACTGCCGACTCCCGACTCCCGACTGTCCCGGATTTTGCCGATGTTTTGTAGATATTACTCAAACTGTGGAACAGGACAAATTCATACTTCTTGGGAACAAATTTCTTTAATTTTTTTGTTTTTTCATTAATCCGATTTTTTTAAAAAAAAATAAAAAACCAAACAATAATAATTGGTACAAATACTTAACTTGAAATAATCATATCCCAAAGCGGTAAATCTAGTACTGTGTTAAATTACTAAAACCGAAAACAGACACCGATTTCCACGGAGCAGATAAAAAACACGATCTGAAAATGCCCACTAAACGGATATGGATTTCATTTTTTAAAATTCTATAAAATTTATCTATTACTAGCATACTTTTACTCTAAATATAAGACAATGAATTGATGAAATACTCCCGACCCGAGATTCCCGACTCCCGCTCAAGCTCAGTCGCGAACCAGAACAAATTCATTACTCAGAGGTAACAATCCTTTATGTTCAAATCGATTAAAAAATTTGATCCATTACTAGCATACATTTTGTTTCTAAATATCGAAAATGGTAGAACTGCTTAACGCACTGAAACTCCCGGACTCCCGACTGTCCAAAGATTGCCGGCATATTTTTTGTAGATATTACTTCAAACTGGCGACAGAACAAAATTCATACTTCTCAGTAACATTTTTTATTGTTCAAGTCGATTAAATTTTAACCAACTAGGCATATAATGTATATAATATATAGATTTTTTAAAAGATATCAAATGCTTAATCTAAATCAATTGTTTTTTACTAATTTTCTAAAAACCAGGTTTTCAATCTTTCTTTATTCCCCAGGTCCAAAACAATATTTTATAGATAGGGCTTAATAAACAAATAATAATAAAAAAAAATTAAATAAATAAATATAGATGGAATGAAAAAAATAAATAAATAAAAAACAAAACCAAAAAAAAAAAAAAGAATCTTGATTTTAAGTCTAATCACAAAATTTCATATATTATGTTCTTTGAAATATTTGTTTAAAAAAAAAAAAAAAGTCAATCAATTTAGAAATTATAAAAAAAAAAAATAATTAAATCGACTTGAACATAAAAAATTACTAAGAAGTTATGAATTCGTTCTGTTCGGCCAGTTTGGAGTAATATCTACAAAACATCGCGGGCAATCTTTGACAGTGCGGAGTCCGGAAGTATTTCATGTGGCTATGTGGTAAGATAATTTAATCGATTGAACATGAAGATTGTTACCGAGTGTGAATTTGTTTCTGTTCGCGACTGAGCTTGAGTAATATCTATAAAAACATTCGCGGCAAATGACGGGACAGGTCGGGGAGTCCGGGAATCTTCGGGTCGGGAGTATTTCAATCAATTCATGTGTCTTAGATTCTACCATTTCTATATTAGAGCATAAAAAGTATGCTTTAGTAAGATAAATTTTATAAATTTAAAAAAAAGAAGTTACATTATCCGATTTAGTGGGGCATTTTTCAGATCGTGTTTTTATCTGCTCGTGGAATCGGTGTCCGTTTTCGGTTTTAGCTATTTATACACAGTACTAGATTTACCGCTTGTTAGGATATGCATATTTCAAGTTTTAAGTATTTGTACCAATATTATTGGTTGGTTTTTTATTTTTTTTTTTAATCGATATGAACATAAAGATTGTTCCCAAAGTATGAATTTGTTCTGTTCACCACAGTTTGGAGTAATAGGCTACCAAACATATCAATCCGGGACAGTCGGGAGGCCGGCAGCTACTAGCATATTACGCCCACCATTAGAAAAATAACATTTAACAAACCTTTCCCGGTTTGCTGATATATCCGGAGGTTATTCATTAAATAAAAAGTACTGACAAGTACTAAATTCAGGAATGAAGAGAATATTCAAAACAAGTTGTGTTTGTTTTTTTTTTGGTTTTTTTTTTATAAATCCCTTTTTACAGAAGGAATTCCATACTATAACTCTGACCTTGCTCACTGGTCACGGGAACTTATTACATATTTATAGTTATAGACTTTTGTATGGAAAATATGACGACCGAGTTTTTTGGCGCGTACACGGACCGAGCTTGCGAGGGGTCCGTTCGTTGATAAAAACGACGGTCGTCATATTTTTCCATACACAAGTCTATAACTTTTTAATTATATACTTTCAACTTTCATGGTAGAAACTAACAAACGTTTTATTTTTAACCACTTTTTTTTTCAATAGGGGTGTAACCGACTAAAGGGCTAAAAAAAACACGAAAAAATTGAAAAACTTAAAAGTTGTTTGACGTTTTAACAGTTAACGTCAAGAAACGTGCTCTATTTATGACGTCACAATCATTTTTCCAAATTTTGTTCAATTATGTACATCAGCTTGCGGGGCCCGAAAAGTTTCCGGGCATATATCGTGTGATATTGGCCCGCAACTTCTTAAAGGAAAAAGAGGAAATGAAAATTAAATATATAATAAGAGCAGTATGAATTTGGTGTTAAAATTGCCCTTCACTGTGTATGAGGCCTCAAACCACTCGACCCGGATTTCGTATTACTGTGACGGGACTTCAATATCAAAATAGTTCCTGTAAAAACATCACAATACATTCCCTGAATAAAACACATGCGATACCTTAATATTACACAAAAAATGTGTTGATAGGTCAGAAATGTAACAATATCCACCACCGTAGAACCTGAAACTATTGTTAAAATTTACATATTTTTTTTTTTATTTTTTTATGCTTAATAAAGTTAAAACAGAATCTGGTCGCAATTAGAGGAATGAATTCAACAGAAAATATGGTAAAGTAGTTCAATTGCTCCAAGTGTTGGTAAAATTATCAATGGTACCCTAATAAGAATTGGCTTAGCCTAAATATTATAATTTAGTTAGTGAAGATTATCCATGAGAGAAGAAGAGAGAGAAGAGAGAGAAGAGAGAGAGAGAGAGAGAAGAGAGCAGAGAGAGAGAGAGAGAGAGAGAGAGAGAGAGAGAGAGAGAGACGAGAGAGAGAGAGAGATCAGAGAGATAGAGAGTTATTGAGATTCTTAACGGTAGTTCCATACTTTTAAAAAAGTTCTGTTTACCCTATATTTCTTCTCTTAATAGCTAAAACAACTTTATACACTAACCAAAAAGACCATGTAAGACAATACCTTACCGTTGCATTTTAACATACAATTCGATATGGGAGTACACACACCCTTTTTTCAAAAATTCAAAATTTAGCCCACATAAGTATGATCTCATATTCTATTTATGCAGAACACCAAACACATCATACTTGATTATAATAATAATAAAGCAATGTATCTTTGTTTTTATTATAAAAATTGCAGATATTTAACCGAGAATGTTATTTTTTTCTGAAAATGTACTTTCGACTTGGGAAAAAAACCTGAAAATGTGCGATAATCGAAATTTTAAAAAAAAAACTGAGCTGTTTACATACCATTTTTTAAAAAGAATTATTTAGAGTTGTATCTTAGGGTCACACAATTTTGTTTTATCATAATTGCCCATGTAGATTTTTCAAAACAACAAGTTTAACAAGTATACCCCCTTAATGACAATTTCAACCTTTACAAGAAATTGTAGAAAAGCTTTAAAAGAGGAAGATCTTCCAAGAAGATATATTATTACAATCATGCTAGATAAAATATAAGGTAACATGAATTAAAAATTATGTATCTGGTCTTGACATGCAAATAAAATACAGAAATACTGCAAGAAGGGGGGGGGGTTAAGTATGATGCCTAACATTTTTCCTGACAGTTTCCAAAGGTCACTGACACATGTATACAAAATTTATATACAGAACATTTAAGTCTAAATATATTGATTATATAAAGGCGATGCAATGCGAGTTAGAAACCATTACACATAAAATACAGATTCTGAATACTGCAAAGAAGGGGGGGGGGGGGGCGTAAGTGTGATGTCTAACTTTTTTTTTCTTGACATTTTTCAGGGCCACTGATACATGTAGAAATAGTCATATACAGATCAGTAAACTCTAAATATATACTATTATATAAAGGCAATGTAATGTACAAAGTAAAAATCATTTACATTGAAAACGCTCGACACAGAAGCTGATTATTGTGCGGTTTTTTTTTAAAACCACTTCACTGGTTATCAGTGACGTCTCATTATGAGTGAAATATTCTTGAGAGTGATGTTGAACAATACACAATCAATCACAACTTTATTTTCTGTGAAATCTTGATTACATGCGATGGTAAAAATTTCACCGGAAATAGTAGGTTGCACTCTAAAATTTAAAACCGGAGGCGAAAAAACTACCGATTAACCTTATTCGAATTATTTGGAGTTATTAACATATTCTGGCCTAGTTCGCATCATCAACTATAGTAACTAGAGGTGAAACCATGGTACGATCGAACTGTCTTTGTTGCAAAACGGAAGAGGTGTCACTGCGCATGTGCTAGTCTACCACACAGCTACCTACGTTTACAAAAATGGTTGAACTTTAGTGACCAGCATGCGCCACTGAAGGTCCGGAATCAAGCACACAATGCGCAATTGATGATTCGGAAGTTAACTAGGCATGCCAAATATTTTTAGTCAGTGCCGCGGCACTGACTATTTGTTGTGAGTTAAAGGGCGGAGCAATTCATATAGCATGTCGAAAATTAGTTAAAATCTCTCTTGAATTATATCAAACAATACCTAAGCAAAAACAACAGCAAAAAATAAACGCATAAAATTTTTATTTCAATTATTAACAAGGCGAAAACAGAAACCGGAAAGTGTTTTCTTCGTAAAATCTTCGGACTACTATATTACACCCTGAAGAATAAATAAAGGCCTTTTATTAAATAATTACACCATTTCCATACACCAAATTCACACTGAAGACTCTTTGTGATTGTCTTAAAACATATTCAGTAAAATATTTTGAAGATAAACTGACACATAACGATAAATCGACGAATATCCATTTCGTGACATCTGCGGGACATATGTCCCGAACTACAAATACACCCACCCTGTTCGAAGGAGTAATGCATTCTCTTGCACAAGAGTGTCGTCCTTACACTCCCTTACATCTCTGTCAACTCCCGTTTTACAAGATTTTGTAAAAACGGTGAAAGAATAGAAAAACACTACTTGTGAGTGTCATTTCTTTGTAAAATATTAAAAAAGAAAATAATCAAGTAACTTATTTGTTATTTTGTCTTATAAGTTTTAATTTTTAAACGGTTGTTAAAAGCTATTTTTCGCTTTAACGATTTAAAAAAAATGAGCCAAAAATAACAAAACACGTTATTTTGATTATTTTCTTTTTAAATATTTTACATAGTAAGGACACCCACAAGTAGTGTTTTCCATTCTTTCAACGTTTTACAAAAATCTTGTAAAACGGGAGTTGACAGAGATGTAAGGGAGTGTAAGCACCGACAACTCTGTGCAATCTTCAGAATGGGAGTAATGAAAACTCGAAATTGTTGTTGGTAAAATGGGTAGTAAACTGGCCGGGCCGGCGTCATCTTCGAAAACTCGAATTTTTTAGTTTCCTTTCTTAATATACCATTGCTTGATTTGAAACTTGCAGTATATATTCCCAGTGATACCACTTAGTCTTCGATGCAAAATTCAGCACATAATATTACCGATAGATAAAGAAATCAATGATTGAATTCGATTACGGGTTTCGAAGGTGACCCAGCCCGGCATTTACTACCCATTTTACCAACAATCCGAATGTTTTATGTTTTAGTTAACTTAGAATTTGTACTTTCGTTTCGCAGGACGGGACCTGTGACAGGTACGATATAATATTAATAATTATTAGACAGCTAGAGCAATCACAGCACACAAGGACTACATTCTATGAATGATATTTTGCAACACTATCACTGTATGATTATTATAATTTTCGATACCAGGAGTCAGCGATTTTAACTTCGGCAGTTTCTGACTCTCCTTAGGCCTACAAGTATCATGTAATGATTATCATAATCAATAAGTGAATATTGCACAAACAATACTGGTCAGAAGATTCCTTTAGAGAGAAAGAAAAGAATATGTAAATTATGTATTTAAATTGAATAGAAGATGAATTTCATTTCCTTACTGAATGTCCATTATATACTGTAAGAGAAATATGTTTTTCATGATTTATCAAAGCTCTGCAAAAACTTTATATCTTTTATCAAACAAGGATAATTCTATGGTGATGATAAATGAAGACAAAGTTGCAACCACAAACTATGTGAAATATTTAGTTAGAACATTCAGAAAAAATTGATTTTGTAAATTGAACTGTATCTAGCTGTCATCTATATGTTGATGTATATATTATATATCACAATATTGTTATTATACATTCATCTCTCTCTCTATATATATATATACCCCATGTTATAATTCCCAAATATGCTGCATCCACATACATGTAGGTGGGGAGTGATTTCATGACATTGTAACTTTTCCCAACTCTGCTTTTTGGGGACATTTCTTATGAACTTTACTTTCTTATGATTGCCTCTGGGGCCCAAAATTGGAATAAATTTATCTTATCCTATCTTATTGAATATTCAGATGTGAAATTGCTCAGGACTGCTTTGCATTCATCAGGAATTTGCCAATCAGTAGATTTTGTAAAGACATCAAAGGCAACATTGAAATGTAAATTTAAAACATAAAACTGTGTCATTCTCATTGTAATGCCTTGATCCATGTTACACATTTATGTATGTAATTTTTTACTGTTTACAAATACAATGATTATTAAAAGAATTTGATGAATTCTTGCAGGATTGAAAATGGCTGTCAATCAGACATGCAATAGTAAGTATCTTGGAAACAGACAATAGTAACATTGCGAATAAACATTAAAAAAGGGAAGAGAATACAAAGAATTCAATGCAGCAAATGAATGTGTTGATGATTTATTATGATACTGAGTATTTCTCCAATTCTGAGAAGCTGCCTTTTTGGAAAGGCAATTACAATGTATACATGTAGAGTAAAAATTTATTGTGTATAGCTTAATTCAGACTTCATGCATCTAGGTATATATAATAATATGACTAACAGATCTACAAAAATTGTTAATTTTTGAATAAATGATTTGAATGTGCAAGAGAATTGGTAATTTTAAGTTCCTTTAACAAAGTTTAGTGACTTTTCATATACTTGTAGTATAATGTACCTTTAATGGCCAGGCAATAAAACAGTTAATGACTGGTTGGTCAGTATTTTCCCCAGGGGTGCTGGGTATTGCTTAATGTCTGTAGAGCCCTGGGTCCCGGGAAAACATGTTCTGGTTTGTTGCTGTTTTGTTGACAGATTAGCCATTAAATACATGTAGCTGTATAATATTGTTTTCTTTATTTATTTTAGCCAACAAATTAAATGCTGAAGAAATTGAAGTGGAGCTTGTAATATATTTAGGAGACAACATTTACCCAGGGTCAGATTCGCTGCAGAAAACAATGTTGCATCTAAAGCAGCATGTCAAGCCCAACATACAGTCCATCTCAGAAGCATTTGATGCACTCAAAGCTAAAGGAAAGATATCTTTAGGAAATTATAAACTTCTCAGTGATGTCATCTCGAGAGTTGATGTAAGGATAGCCCAGGGGATTAAGGACTTTGAAGAGAGGATCCAATCTGAATTAGGGAGTGGAGGTGGTGTGTTTGACCAACAGTCTCCTCCTCACAATTCCACAGCAGAGTCCAGAATTCCTGATACAGGTGATTTCTTGATGTCTTTGTATGTAGATCACCTGAGATGAAAACTTAATTTAATTTTTATGATTACATTTTGTCTGGCATCAGTTGTGCGATCTGGATGTCTATCCGCAAACTTTTAACTTTTTCGACTTCCTCTCCATATCCACAGGACCAATTTCAACCAAACTTGACATAAAGTGTCCTTGCAGATTTCAAATTGTTAAAATGAAGGGTTGCACCCATTTTCAAAACAGAGATCTACATGTATGATTAAAATATAGTGAAAATATAATGGCATCTTTTTAAAATCTCAAGAATTACTGAGACCATAAAAGAAATTATGGCCCCCAGAGTTAGGGTGAGACTGCAGATGGGGAAGCTGGGGAACACAGTTTTACAAGGGAATATATGTGGCGTCGGTGGCCTAATGGTTAGGTCGTCGGACTCTCGACCGAGAGGTTGTGAGTTCGAATCCTGGCCGTGGCAGGGCCGACGTTGTGTCCTTGGGAAAGGCACTTTACACGAATTTCCTCACTCCACCCAAGTGTTAAAGGGGTACCTGGCTATAGACAGTGAAAGATCTTGTCAGAATGTTAGTGTTCTAGCGCTGTAATGGCAGCTTGCACTGAGAAAGGTTCTGGATTGTTAAGGTCTGCCGGGGTAATAATGCATTGTAAAGCGCTTTGAGTACTTAGGTAGGTAGATAAGGCGCTATATAAATCCAATCATTATTATTATATATAGAGACTAATTGTTATGAAGAGATCAAAGGTCATTGGGCACTCACAGGATGATTTTTGTCAGACTATGTAGACTAAGAAAACCTTTGTTCTGTGGTCATTAACCTTAATACATGTAGGTAATTGAGATACAGAGATATCTTACAGTACGTGATTTGATTGCTCAATTTGCAACCAGGAAGTCTCGGGTTTAAAACTCAATCACAACGGTAACCATTGTGATTAGGAACCTAAAATATTAACATGAGCTCAAGTAATAGAATTGTCTGCCCTTACGAGTGTGACAATTCTTTCACTTTAAATATTGCCAGAAATTCATGATATTACAACCTAAAAATCAGTTCCATACTTTTGAATGTTATGCTCAACAGTCGTTGCAGATTCAAAATTTGTTATGAACGACCTACTTAAAAAAATGCAAGTCACACATATTGACATAAAGAGAATTTTAAAAGATTTGCAGTTTCCCAAACAAAAACAGGTCTTTATATAGGATATATGAACATTATGATTCAGGTGAGTGTTGTTGCCCACAGGCCTCATATTTTACATGGATATTTGAATTTTTTTCAGACATAGACTTGCTGTTTGACTACTTATCCAAAAAACTTCTGCCATCTGACATGCTGATTTTTGCGACCAGTCTTCTGGGTGAGACACAGATGGCAGAAACACCTCATGCTCACAGAAATCCTTCCGATGCGTACTTTAGAATGATGCACATGTGGCGCTGTAAACAGCCGACGATTGACCACAAAGAAAAACTCAAAGAGGTCTTCTCCTCCATGGATAGACAGGATTTAGTGGAGGAAGTAGACAATTTTTCCATAGATGACTTTCAATATTCTGGGACAGTGTTTGAGCCAACAAAACGTTTTAGTGATTCGGATCTTCCAATTCTGGCTAGTAATCTTGCTACCAGGTATTATCATGTTGTGCGATTTCTTGGTGTGAAACAGCGTAGTATAGATCAAATTGAGGCAGATAATCCTGCAATAAGAGAACAGATATATCAGGCTTTCTTGATGATTAAAAGAGCTAAACCAACTCTAACAAGACAGGGTCTGTGTAATGCTTTATATTACGCAGACCATTTAGATGTGATTGATATTCTTAACTCTAAGTGGAACAAATCTAGCTGATGTTTATAGACATCAAATGAATATATTTCACGGAGTATTTCCTTCCTCCTAAACTTGAAGGGGATATAGTGTAACCTGCATCTGTTCCATGGTATAATATAATGTTCAGGTTAACAGGGAATGAGAAGGAAATGCAATGGAATAGACCAGAAATACAATGTATAAACATGTCAGACTGTTTTCATCCCAATCACTGGATGTGTTTGCAAATACACTGTATTACATGTATCATTTTAATGGCCATAATGATAAAATGGGTTAGATGCTAATTTTAGATATGACTGTTGATGTTGATGTTTAGATATGACTGTTGATGTTGACGTTTAGATATGACTGTTGATGTTGACGTTCCTGGAACATCACCTTATGTCAGAAGCCTACCTCAGTCTAACATTTTATTGTATGCAGAACATATGTACAGAGTCATTTGAAGAAGAAGCATAATAATTCAAGTCACCCCACTTGCCATAAAGTTTCTGTCAACAGATATGTTCAATAAAACATCCAAATATGAAACAGATGTACAAGTTTTGTTATTTCAAGTTCAATGGGATATATCAAATTTACATATTTGATAAAAGTATAAATTTATCATTCATGAATAAATTGTTGATGTACATTTAAATGTCAAGATGATCAAAGGTAACAGTAAGATATTTCTTTTTATGTAGAAGCCTATGAATAAGATTTGTCAAAACAGATTAGCTGACAAAGGAGCAATCTTTGTTCCTATAGGATTCCCACATTGAGTGTTGTGTTTCATTAATAATCTGATCTCCAAACACTACATTCCAGATACCGGTAACGAGGAGTTACATCATTTTAAGATAATATTGTATCATTTTTTAGCTCATCTGAGCTGAAGGCTCAAGTGAGCTATTCTGATCGCCTTTTGTCCGTCGTCTGTCTGTCGTCTGTCTGTTAACTTTTGACATTTTCGACTTCTTCTCCAGAACCTGGCCAAATTTAACCAAACTTGGTTACAAATCATCCTTGGGTGAAGGGAATTCAAGTTTGTTAAATGAAGGACCAGGCCTCATAAAGGGGAGATAATTACGAAAATGCAAAAATAGGGTGGTCATTTAAAAATCTTCTCAAGAACCACTGGACCAGAAAGCTGAAATTCATATGAAAGCTTCCTGATATAGTGGAGATTCAAGTTTGTTCAAATCATGACCCCCGGGGTTACGAATGGGGCCCCAATAGGGATCAAAGTTTTACACATGATTATATAGTGGAAAATCTTTAAAAATCTTCTTCTCAGAACCACTGGGCCAGAGAAGCTGGAATTTATATGAAAGCTTCCTGATATAGTGGAGATTTAAGTTTGTTCAATCATGACCCCCGGGGGTACGATGGGGCCCCAGTAGGGAATCAAACTTTTACATATGATATATAGAGAAAATCTTTTAAAATCTTCTCAAGAACCACTGGGCCAGAGAAGCTGGAATTTAATATGAAAGCTTCCTGATATAGTGGAGATTCACGTTTATTCAAATCATGACCCCAGGGGTACTATCTGGCCAGTAGGGGATCAAAGTTTTACATATGATTACATAGGGAAAATCTTTTAAAATCTTCTTCTTCAAGACACTGGCCAGAAAGCTTTTGATATAGTGAGATGAATGTTTGTTCAAATCATGACCCAGGGGTAATGTGGGGCCACAATTTCAATGCAAACATATAGGGAAATACTTTTAAAATCTTTTTCAGTGAACCAGACAAGTGGATATTTACCTGAAGCTTCCTGATATGGATAGATTTAAGATTGTTAGATAATGCCTTCCCAACTCCGAGGTTGGGTGGGGCCACAATAGGGGATTAGAGTTGATACTACAGCTCTTTTGTGAAGCAGTGCTCAGGTGAGCGATGTGGTTCCATGGGCCTCTGTCTTTAAATGTAAAGGCAAGATAACGAACAGTCTCGTAAGTCCTAGATGAATACAAAAACGAGAGTTGGGCAATCACGGACCCCTGACACACCAGAGGTGGGATCAGGTGCCTAGAGAGAGTAAGCATCCCTGTTGACCGGTCACACCGCCGTGAGCCATAGTCTTGATCAGGTAAACGGAACAATCCGTAGTCAAATCAGTGGTGTGAAAAACGGCTTAACAATGGCTATGAAACGCATCAGACAGCATTTGACTCAATGATAGGTCATATTGGTAAACTAAATTGTTATAACGACCATAGAATTTACGAAATGCTGCCTTTAAATGTGACTGTTGAAACCCCTGCAACAACAACTTGTCTGTAAGTAGCTTGCCTCGATTCAAAAATGATAGTACGCAGAACAAGCTCTTTGCGCATCGAATAAGTTGAGAGACATACACACCATATGCAGGTGATGATGGAAATTGCTACATAAATATGGGAAGTTGACGATGGAGAAGCTGAAATCGTCCCGTTGTCATAAAGTTGAGTAGTTAGTTTGCCGTTAATGTCAATGTTCAATAAAATATCCAAGTACGAAGCAGATATGGAAGACTCTGTGGTGTCCTTTATTTCTAGTTTGTTGGGATTATTGAATCGACATATGAATGAAAATCATTATTATTGATGGATAAAACATCGTCAATATATCGAAATGTTGAATAAAGGCCACCGCTAGAGATTTCTTCTTTTCATGTAGAAGCTTTTGAATGAATTCTGCCTCATAAGAATATAAATAGGTCAGCTAATAAAGGAGCACAATTAGTGCCATTGGATTCAACAGACTGTTGAAGACCTGATTGCCAAAAACTACAAAGATATTGTCAATGAGGGACTCCAGCATTGCTTTAAGGAGGCTCATTACATTAAAATTTTATTTCATGATTCATTTAAGCACTTTTAAGAAGCATGGTTTCACATTCGAAAGTAATACAAGCTCTCAATTATTTTATATGATTTTTTTTTTATTTTTCCCGGAATAATGAAAAAGTTGCTTCTTTGCAAATAAGAGTTCTAGTATCCAAACTTCGCTGTGATTTGGTGCATGATATGAATATCTAATAAAACATGCCCAAAAGACCCGAAAGAAGTTATGATTTTTTCGAGAAAAAAATATTTACGAATATTGAAATGCTATTTGTTGATATCTTTTAAATCTATGGATAAAATTCAAAAAAGATTAATTAAAAAGACGACACGTTAGACAGTATATTTAAAAAGAATTGAAATGAAATGTCTTATTTTCAGATATATCGCTATATTTCAGATGAGAGAAAAAAGTACCGATCCCGATCGAAATTGATAGAAATTTACTGAAATAGTCATATTACTGGTAATTGTATGGACATTTCATCAAGAATTTACTTTCTTTATAAAATTATTTAATGTGTAAACCATTTTACATCAAGGGAGTGTAGTTTTCTTATTACAATACTCTATATGACTTTTTTGTGTAATTTCGATCGGGCTTGGTTCAATTCGAAAAATCGCAATATTTCTAAATTTTGGCTATTTCATTTCAATTTCTTTTTAAAATATATTTTCTCGACATATCTTTTTCCTAAGTGACATGTGTTTTGAGATTTCATCCAGAGATTTAAAAAATATCAACAAATAATATTTTCATATTATAATTATTTTATTTTTTAAAAAACTGGATTGTATATCTGAGTTGTTTAGACATGTTTTTATTAACATTCATATATTATCAAATCAGCAGCAAAATTTGACTCTAGAATCTCTTTTTTGCAAAAGAAACAACTTTTTCATTATTCCGGGAAAAATCACAAAAAATTCATATAAAATATTAAGAGCTTGTATTACTTTTTCGATGGCGAAACTGTGCTTCTTGAAATGTGCTTAAACGAATCATTAACTAAAATTTTGGTGTATTGAGTACTACTTTAATATCAACTTCAGGTACTTGTGTGTAGAATCGGAGTGGAGTTTTACAAAATTATTTTTTGAATGGCTGATCACTAGATAAGAATATTTCCTTTTTCCATTTTTGTTAAAGAAGCAACTGTCTATAAAGTTACAAAGCCTTGTCTTTAATTTATCGTGCGGAATGGTCGTGTAAAGTGTTGAAAAGTCATATGTTTTGATGTTGTTGATATGTTGAAAGGTTTGGGATTTCAAATTCACTAGAAGTTCTTTTGAGTTTTTTAGAATCCACATTTGATTACACCACTTCTGGCATATGTAGTTTCACGAATACTTCTGAAGTTGCTCCTTGACAGCTGTCAATATTTTCGTGAGAGTAAAGACAGGGGCTTGGTGGAACATTTACTAGATCCAGCAATATATCTTTGTTTGTAAGGGGTTTTATGAAGTTTTGGAATCCAGTATATGTACGGTAGTTCATATTCTTCCGTCCATTGACTGGGATATTAAAAGTGTTTAAAACTGAAGCATGATTTTGAAGAATTTCGTCTTCTGAAAGAGCAGTAGGAGTGTAAGTACGATTACCAAATGTGATACCAAGGTCGTTTAAATGCAGTTGTAGTAATGAGCCTTACAGACAAACAATATTGTTACAAGCTTACCTTTTCTTCATAATATATATATAATGCAATGTTTCCTTTTGTAACAGGTTTTTCGAATGAAACACCATACTCAAAGTGGGAATCCAATCAAAATACAAATAATATGCCATGTCCTTTTAATCCATTTAAAAACAATCACCTAATTGATTGTGTCGTAGGTAACTTTCCAGTCCAATCATAATCATTCAAGTCTTGTGGTGATTCTGGTTAGAAAAGGCTCCGAGCAGTACACGCAATGATGGCGTTCCATATGAGGGGGAAATTCTAAGCATTAATAATTCGTACAAAATTTTAATAGAATTCAAAGTTTCTATTTATAGCGGAAACATTATTTTAATGGGCACAGCGGTTGTGATCGGTCAACAGGGATGTTTTATTCCTCCTAGGTATGGTCTGGTCCCATCCGGTTTGTCCAGGTGTCTTTGTTAGTCACTCTTAATATTGTATTCCTTACAGGGCTATGAGGTTGATATTTATTCGTTATCTTCACCTTATCAATAAATTACATTATTTCATCATATTCTAGTATAAATTTATATTTTTGATAAAAAGGCAAATATAATGACAGTTATCAATCTCGTAAGTTCTTAAGTAAACTATCAA
>CAJDSM010052605.1:3391-13397 GCA_903981925.1 Ostrea lurida | reverse complement strand
GAAGCCTCACTCCAGAGCCAGACTCTTGCAGGGGGAAGCCTCACTCTAGAGCCACACGTACACGGGCCCCGTGGGGAGGGATGGAGGGAGCTCACTCTAGAAGCCAGACTTCAAGTGGAGCCTCACTCCCAGAGCCAGACTTCCGTCAGGAAACCTCACTCTTGGCCAGCTTCCGCAGAGGGGAAGTTTCACCTCTAGAGTCAGACTTTCAAGGTGGGGAGGGGGGGGGGGTCACTCCAGAGCCAAGACTTCCGCAGGAGGAAAGCAAACAACTAGAGCCAGACTTCCAGGAGAAGGGCGCATTACTCTAGAAGCCAGAACTTCCGGGGGAGCTTATTCTAGTGCACAGACTTCGCCAGCGGTGGGGCAGGTTGGCTCTGGGGAGAAGTCTGGCTCGATCTACAAACACAGAAAGCACGCGGAACGAACCATTATGAGATCGTCCTTGTGTTCGTTATCTCAGATGTTAGTTTCATTCAACTAAGTTAATTTTCATCTATAATACAAGCTTATTTTGTCAGCATAAGTAAAAAGGGGAAAATACCAACTTAAATAATTGATGTTTTATGTGTAAATAAGTATTTGATTTGTTTTAAAAAACGTCCAAGGTTCAACGAGACCTACAGACGCAAAATGGTCATAAACTTACGATTCATTGAAGTACATGTCTAAGGTAACATGAAATTTTAAATAATATTTGAACTCGACTTTGCTGAAATTAAATTCCGAAATCCGTCCTACAATATTGTTGCACCAATGAATTGTGGTACATTAACCTTAGCTTTATTGAGATACACCAAGAAAATGCAAACATTCCGTTACTCTCCCTTAATGATTGATGATACGCGATTTGTATGACTAGTATTGTGTAAAAATCCTCGGAAGGATTCCCATTTCACGGATACATTGAGGTTCGTTTTGGACACTATTATACACATCGAAGAAAACATCAAGGTATCTGTAGGCTTTTCGACCCCGGCCTATTCTCTGCTCTTTTACGATTCAAACAATACTTCATCCGAGAAGCTGTGATGATGTCCAAATCTTTCACGGCTGACCGGACACTGACCAACAAAGCATCCAGCGTCGTTCCCGATGACAGAGGCGCCTGCCAGACTCGTCCACCGAGTGTTCCGCATGTGTGGCGATGATTTGTAGCTGTTTTGCTTCAACCCGCAATTGTGAAAATGTGTCTATCCATACATCGTGTGACCCGGCCAATTATTACCGTCGAAGAACCGATGATTTTACTATACGGATGCAGTAAGCACGGTTGGAATGACTTCTACTTTAACATCAAACTTATGTTGCAATAGACTACCTTTGATTAAAAGCAATGGATCATACTCAGAAAAAGCTCGTACCATCAATCGAAGATTGTTCGTTAAATCTTTTCGGCTTTTCATCCTTTACGAAGTATGAAAATTTATCATCATCCGTATTTTCCATAATTTCATTACCACAACCACTGGAAAAAATTTGAATTTGTCCTGTGATTTTAAGTAAAGAGACCGGTGCTCTGAATTTTTTTTCTAAAAACCACAATTTACCATACTTCACTTGCATAGTTTTGTTTCATAATAAAATCAGTAGGTAAGTGGAAATCATTAAACTAGACGGAATTTTCACAAATCCCTTACACGGACCACCTGGACATATCACTAGTGGGACCAGGCGGGTCTAGGAGAGTAAGCACTCCCCTGGGGTCAACCGGTTCACACCCGCCTACTCCACTATATCTCGATGGGGAAACCTAGAACCCACCAGTCAAAATCGAGATATTAGGTACAGTCTAACGATCAAATCACCAGAACAGAATTTATAAAAGGAAAAAATAACAAACAGTGATCATCTTCGTAAGTTGCCAAATAGAATTACAAAAACACGAATTGGCAAACGCAGACCCCTGGACACACCAGAGGTAAGGATCAAGTTGCCGGAGGTAGGAGTAAGCATCCCCTGTTGGACCGGGCACACCCGCCGTTGAGCCCATAGTCTTGATCAGGTAAACCGGAACAATCCGTAGTCAAATCAGCTGTATTGAAAAATGGTTAAACAATTGCTATGAAAACACAATCAGACAGTATTTGATCCAATGAAAGGCCATACTGGCAAACAAAAGGCGTTTTATAAACGATTTTGTAACGCTTGACACAAATGATAGGTTATATTGAGAGGTGAATCATGATAACGACCATATAATTGCCGAAATGCTTAGTTTAAACAAGATTGTCGAAATATAACATTGCGTCTGGCCAGTACAAGACCAAACTGCATATTAACATTAGACTGTGTAATCTGCAGTATTCTACACCACCTCAACAATAGGACTGTAAAAAGACGTGTACAATGCGGAAATTACAAACGAACCGGTGTGTACACTAGTTATCCTTGGAGAGAACTCTGACCCTAAACTACGCCCTGTGTCTGGTTACTGTGATATGGCCGAAGTCAGGAGAGGGTGGACTTGAGTTTATTGCTAAATTATGTATACTTATCTTAAAGTGAAATAACAATGCATTCAAATGGAAATTATTTTCAGTCTCTCAGTATTGATACAAGAAGTTTTATTACATGTATACCTGTCCTTCAGTTCCTAATTTACTGAATCCAAGATGTATCAGTTTCCTAATAAAAATTCCGAAACTTTGACCTCCATTTACCTGCTTGTATGTAGTAAGGTCATATTTCTGAATCCCCAGGAAAAGTGGTGTTGGTTACACCTGTACATGTAATCATTATACTTGCAATTCTACAGCAATCCAACACAGGAAGCGTTTTTAAACGGAAATGTGCGGTTTTAACCGAGTAGACTGACAACAAGGCCGTGGGTTTGAACCATGCAGACGGCGTATTGGTCCCGAATACTAAAACTACCAACACTCAAATCTAATCATTCTTTTATCAAAGCTATTATATTTTAGGAGAAGAGTACATGGAACTAAAGTACGTTATAAAATAAAAGAAACAAAACCATGATTTAGTTATGTCCAACAGAAGCACACACGGATAGGATAAAATATCACCGATGTATTTTGCAGAAATGCCGCAATCATCAAACTCACAAAGGAGGAATCGTCTCCTACATTTTCTATCTTGTTAGAATGATACACTGCTCATTATGAGCTGTTAAGGCCAATATCGGTTCTGCACGAGCGGAAAATAAAACCGTCTCTTCTGGAGGACCTTGCCGACAGGGACATTAGTAGGACATCCACTTAATGCAACACTTTCAGAGTGTAAAATCATTCACCGGAAAGTAGAAATAAACCCACAGTACTTAAGCCTGTGATGCTGACGATAGCGCGTACTCAGAGGAACACATGAGCACGGTACCTCCAGACACACGAGGCGCGGTACCTCAGAATACACGATGTGTGGTACCTCAGAACACCCGAAGCGCCGATTACCCTTAGAACCACCCGACGATACGGGTACCTCAGAACACACGAGGCGCGCTACTCAGACAACACACGATGTGTGTACCTCGGAACACCCGACGTGCGTACTTTAGAACAACCCCGATGGCGGGCGGTCATCTCAGACACCCGAAGGCGCATGTAATATCAGAACACACGATGGCGTAGCACCTCAGAAAGCACGATGCTGTGGTACCTCAGAACACCCTCCAACGGGTTACCTTCAGAAACACCTGACGAACGCCTGTACCCTCCAAAACACCACGATGTGAGATACCTCAAAAACATAACGAGGCGCCGGTACTCAAAACACCCGATGGTATGGTACGCTCAAAAAACACGATGTGTTGGTACCTCAAAACACACATATGTGGTACCACAAAACACAAGAGGCGCTCGGTTCTCAAAACACACGATGGCCCAGGTACCGCCAAAGCACATGTGTGGTACCTCAGAAACACCCGAAACGCGGTACCTCAAATCTCCCACGAGGGCGTACCTCACGAACACCCCGAGCGTGGTATAATCAAAATACGACAGCGGCACCTCAGCAACAACATCGAGGAGTGATACCTCGAAAATACACGATGTGTGGACCCCTCAAACAACCACGAATGGTTGTTACTCAAAAACTACACGATGATGCAGTATCTCCCAGAACACAGGAGGCGCGTATATCAATAACACACGAGCGCGCGGTACCCAAAACCCACTCGAGCGGGTACCTCAGAAACATACGATTATATGCGTACCTCAGAACACCACGAGGCCCGGACGACCCCAGAAAAGCACGACGTGTTGACCTCCAGAACACCCGAAAACATGGTACCTCAAAACACACGAGGGGTGGCCGTACATCAGATACACCGAGGCGTGGTACCTCAAACCACCACGAGAGACGGTCATCAGAATTACCCGACGGCCAGCACCTCAGAACACGCCGAGCGTACCTCAAAACACCACGATGTATGGTACCTCAAAACACACGATGTAACGTACCTCAAAACACACGATATGTGACCACAAAACACCCGAGGCGCAGATATCTCAAGGACATCCTAGGCAGGTACCTTAAACACACTAGACGCCTCGGATTAAGCAGTGGCGGATTTTAGATGGGGCGGACCTGCCACCCCCCCCCCCCCCGCCCCCTTTGCGGTTGACCAAACTTAATATTATGAATAGATAAATAGCAAACAACCTTAAAAGTAACTTTAAAAGCTCTAGAATCGTAAGAGCTTATGGGGGCTTCTATACCCCCGCAACGAAGGTGTGGGGGGGGGAGGTACATACTGAATCGGTTGTCCATGCGTCCGTTCCGTCTGTAACCAATGGTTTCCGGGCTCTAAAGTGTTGAGTCATCTTTCACCCCTAGAGTAACCATATTGCACATATGACTACCCAATGGGACGAAGAGGTTCCCTATCGATTTTGGCGGGTCAAAAGCTCAAAGGTCAGAAGCACACTGGACAACTGAAGAGCCAAACATGGTTTCCGGGCTCTAAAGGGTTGTCTGTCCCACTAAGTCACCATATTCATACATTATGGGACTACTTAAGGCGAAAGATGTTCCTATTATTCTTGGGTCAAAAGGTCAAAGTTCAAAGCAACTGGCAAAGGAAGTAGCAAAATAGTTCCGGGACTATAATAGCTGTTATCCTTTCCACCTAGATCACCATATCATTACAATGACTACTCAAGGAGCGAAGATTCCCTAAAATTAAATTGGGGTCAAAAGAGTCAAAGGTCAAGCACCACTGGACAATGAACTAGCACAAATGGGTCTCCGCGGCCTCTAAGTGTTATCCTTTCCACTTAGATCACATAATCATCCATATGGACTACTTATGGGTCAATGATGCTTCCCTATCATTTTTAGGGTCAAAAGCGTTCCAAGGTCAAGCAAACTGCGACAATGAAGTAGCAATAAATGGTTTTCCTCGCCTCTAAAGGTGTTTTCTTTCCATCTAGAGCCACCATATCATACATATGGACTATTAAAGAACGAAGATGTTCCCTGATCGAATTTTGGGGTCAAAAGTTCAACGGTCAACACCACTGCACATGGAAGTAACCAATGCTGAATTTTGGCTGTAGAGCAAATTATACTTGAAACCTAGAGTCATCATGTCATACAAATGAACTGTCATTGAGTCAAGGTTTTTCCTATTGAATTTGGGTTCAAAAGGTCAAAGGGTCAACTCTGTGAGCGAGAGAAGAGTGGTGATATGATTCTATTTTAAATCTGAACAGTTAACAATACCCTTCGGGAATTGGGGTTAAGCGGTGGGGTATCCTTAAGTGAGATTTGCTCACAGACCTCTTGTTGCTCTTTCAACGACCGAGCCCTCCCTTTCGCAAATCCTAGATCGCCCACTTTAAGCAACTGTAATAATATGAATTCATAACTACCCCTCATTATATATATGCTAAAACAAATCCATTAAAACTGTTTGCCTGAGCTTCATTAGAAGCACACCATCGGTCAATTTTTTCTTTTATTTTCAAAATTAGTGACAGTGAACAGTATGTTGGGGATACAAGTTAATTCGCGCTGAAGAGATAAAAATCAATCTGGAAATGCAAATTCAAGCACGACCAGACCAGGACAATGATCGGGGAAGCCTTCCGCTAGCTGCGCTTGGGGCTTACTTTTTTTACCCCCCAGGGGAAGGGGCCGGAATGGTGGTTTAACTCGTGCCACACGGCTCTTGAACGGCATATGCCACCTGATTTTGGCCTGCCCATGGCTGTTTAAAGTTTAGGTCCGCGTCAAATCTTTCAAGAACCACGATGCATGCTGAAAAGCATATTAAGGAGTGTAAATATCATTATCCATTGTCTAAAAAACCACATGGTTCTAGCTTACAGTCATCTATAGGCAAACGATGAATGAACTAAATCCCCTAAAAATTACGAACATTTCAGAAAAAAAATACCCCTGAAAGATAATAAAGGTAACATCAGTGATCAATGCTTCATAAAAAAAATAAGACTTTAGGCTATCGGCGAGCTCTGGACACATAAAGAGCGTGGCAATCAGGTGCCTGAGGAGGAGGTAAGCCATCAAGTATCGAAAGTACATTCATGGGTCCGCCTAAAACGCATTTAGTCTGTCAATATGCCTGCCATGGTTGAAAAAGGTTGTCTGATTGTTTCATTAAGCAATTGTTAAGCTGTTTTTTTTATACAGCTAATTTGGACTACGGACTGAACTCCGCGGGTTTACCTGACCCAAATACAATGGCTTCATGGCGGATGTGGGCCGGTCAAAAGGGGGATACTAACTCCTCCTATGGCGCACGGGATCCGTGATCCCACCTGGTCGTGGCAGGCGGTCCGTGTTTGTCCAACTCTGTTTTTGGTTTCTCACTATTTGGACTTTACAATTGATCATTATCGTTATCTTGATTTTCATACTGTGTCGAAACGATGTTGAAAGCGTAAGACAATTTTGAATTGATATATGTATATTTTTCCATAAATTTAGCGGGTATGTAAGTATGTAACATACATTTGGCCTAAATATAAACACATAAATGTATCAACTAGAGGAACGGCCAGCATGCATAAGTGGCATCCTTCAACAGGATACTACACCTCGATCCTTTGAAAATCTGGACCTTGGAAAACCAATTGGCAAATTCTCTAGCGGGACGTAAAACAACATATAACAATCAACCTCTCACATTGATGATTCAATTGTATCAGTGTTGAAGATCTAGCTCTTTGATCTACGCTTACGAGGCCCGGACAGATAACGGACAACGTACGCGTAACATAGATACGTGCACGTCGTTGAACAGGGCGTAAAAAAATTCGCATTTAGATTCAGATTTAAACATTATAGAATCTTGTGTCTTGCTAAAATGGCTGAAATATTCCTTGTCCCAAGGAACTCTGTTTAGGTAGTATCCATTTTATTGTGTTATTGAATGTAAAATGTACAAGGGTACATACAAATCTAGCTATTTATTGCTACCAAACACACTTCAACATACATATAACCTAGCTACCAAACTTAACACATACAGTAGCGAATTCAGGGCGTAAAGCAGGGGGTTTGGGCAGGGGGCCAAGTGCTCCCCCCACTTTCAAAAGTGGGGTGGGGGGGGGGGGGGGGGGGCAAAAGTATGATTTTGCTCCCCCCCCCCACTTTTATCTCAATGTAATTTATTCTTTCTGCTGTCACATACTTTCAAGTTGCCGCCGCTCCCCCCACTTTTTGTAATTTTATAGAGGTTTGCCCCCCCCCCCCACACATAACCCACTTTTAGTGTTTAAATGAACGGTTTTGTTTATTTTTTTGCTTGTCACAAAATTTGAAAGGCCCCCCCCCCTTTCACAAATCGAGTCCTACGCCTTGTTACATGCCATATCAGTGACAAGTTAACAAAGGGGAATGACAACATACTTGCAGAAATAGGAATATTGATTTCAAAGTTTACGAAACCGCGTCTTCAAAATTTATTTTGAATTGTGTGTGTCGTTCATATATGGGTTACACACGGTACCACAAGCTCACCTGAGTTTATTCTCCTGTAGATGCGCTTTTTACCCTTGTGAATAGAGGCTGCTCGGAGCGAAAATCTGTTGTGCAAGACAATTCAGAATTGACACATGACCAATGTGTTATGTTTTTTTTGTGATATCGGCTTGGGTCGCGACACACAGTTTTGTCACAGTGTGTTTGAGGGCCATCCGCGGGGCAAAGTAACATATGTGCGCAACACATGGCGCTCTTGCACTACTTTTTGTTTTTGGTATCAGTTACTGGCATGCCTTCATGTCTAAAGTTCTTTAATAACATTATGTATTTAGTACTAAGAAGCATTATTTTAATGTGTTTAAATGCCAAATAATACATATACCATGTACACAGTTAAACGGTGATTAAACTCACGTTAATTAATCTGTACAAGCGTAAGAATTTTATTCGGAAATACCACACTTCCTGAAGTTTAACCATTCATTGGTATTTCGAAAAGCAACAATGTGTCGAATTCAGAAGAGCGCGACTTATCCCATATTCTGACTAGCCACTTATGCCATCGTTTGAATAGATCTAAAGTTTAAATCTCACTGATTTCAATTTAGTTTTTTCCTTTATTTATATCTTAGTCATGATTTGAAAAAAATGGTTATCACCTCCCTCATCTACGATAATGTTATATTTAATTATATATAGCATACTTGATTCTGGCAATTCAGCACACTCGGGTAAGGTGGCGATGGACGACGGGGCACTTGATTGTGAGCCACAATTGTGCACACACCACATCAGGTGAGCTGATTGAACCAGAAAATTTTGAAAAGCGCAGACGGGTACCAGGGGTCCGTGGTTGCCCAACTCTTGTTTTTTGTATTCTATTTAGGACTTACGAGATTTATAACTGTTCGTTATCTTTGCTTTTACATTATCATACTGTAATTTTCGGTGCTAAGTAATAAAATAAATTTCATGTACTTTAATGCAGGATATATTTCGAGGATAAGTATAGTGTTTTGATGTTCAAAAAAATAACACAAAGTTTATGAAGGAGCCTTTAATGATTGATATTAAGCATCTCCCAGCGTGCTCATCACATCGGTATCCAAGGAAAGCATTTTGACCTAAGGGTGAAACGTTTGAGTAGGTTAATTATATTATGTTGAAACGTTTGAGTATATGTAGGTTAATTATATTATGTTGTGTGTTTTTCTCCTCAATATACATGCATATGGTAAGGAATTTCGAAAGGAGTCAATGTCCGAAGATCAACAACGGAGAGACATCAATGATCTAATGATAACATTAAATAATATGCAGAAATTGTAAGATAAATTTGAATATGCAAGAGGAAAATTGAAAAGTTGAAATGAAACAATTTGATTGCGCTTAAGTTTAAATTAAACATTAATGCAGATAGACCACAATTTTAGGATATTACAAATAAGGTAAGGAGTTTGGGAGCGTGATTTTAGTACTAAAAACCCTGGTTTTGCGGTGAGTTAGTTAGTGGATTGTATTAACAGCTAACTGCTCATACGCTTTAGTTTTATTCAGTTATGTTGAATGCGCATTCAGATTTATTAGTTTAAATATTTTATTGTAATCATAGGTGTTGTTAAATTGTTTTAAACATTTTATAGTAATCTGTAAGTTTTATAAAGGAATGTTTAATAAATGTGGATTGTATGCCCAGCTAAATGCTCACACGCATTAGTTTTACTTTTATCCACTCACCCCACAACTGGAGGTAATCAAGGAGACTGGGCGATATTGATGCTCGTGGAGTCCGGAATTTGAATAAAAGGGTTGTTTGACTTATCCGTAGTCGGTCACACTTATATCCGAGGAATCTGAGAGAAAATTGTCTCGTACAGGAGTGTAAATCATAACAGGCCTAGTGATATCAGAAGACTATGACGTCCCAGATAGTAAATATTTGAGGACATATTAAGTCAGGTTTGAGTCTGTGATAGTGCTAGCTCTAGGATGGTACACAGAGACAATTAACGTTTAATGGTACCTGTACCTCTCACATCTTTTACTCGTACTCAAATCTGAGGAAAGTCTCGTCCCGGCTTCAAAGGTGCTCTTAATA
>CAJDSM010052598.1:0-20774 GCA_903981925.1 Ostrea lurida | reverse complement strand
TGACCTATTATGCAATTAGGTCGTCGTGCGTTAACAATTGACCATTTTATAATACTTCTATCTTGATAAACCCCCGATCCAATCTTTTCAAATATGATATGAAGCATCTTTGGGACAATGGGGCACATAAATTTGTAAATATATCAGGTCTCTTGCACCCCGGGGCTCTTGGGGGTGGGGCAATAACTGCCCAAATGACCAAATTTTCAAAAATCGTTCTTCATTTCACACCGCACAGTATGTCCTGAGAGAAACACCAATATGCCATAGTGAGTAGAGCAGGAAGGCCTTTCCAATATAACTTGTAAACTTGGTGCCCCCGGGGTAGGGGTTCTGACCCCAGGGCGGGGCAAAACTTGGTAGATATAGTGTTTATATTGTAAAATGCTCGTTATATCGGGAGGCGGGGTAACGAACCAGTTTTCGTGACAAGCTCCAGTGTGTAATAAACAGAATGAACCGATAATTTTCGATACTCCCATTTTGGAAATCTCTTTGTAGAAATGAACTAAATGAATATTTTGAGATGAATAAGGAAGCCTTGTTCATCAAAATGTAAATTTCATGATCTAGGGGTAGGGGTTTTAAGTATTAGGGGATGGGGCCAAATGGTCCATTGATGAAATGTGTTAACAAAATTGAACAACATTTTCTAACTTCTCTCTTGTAATAACCATGGTCCATTCTTTGTCAAAATTTGGTAATGAAGCATCTTTTGGGACAAGGGGCACATAAAATTGTAAATTTCCACGGTCTCTTGCACCCCTGGGGCCTTGGGGGTGGGCAAAGAAGTGACCCGAAGTTTCCAAAATCGTCGTCGCTTTATGACACCCGCACATGTCTGAGAGAAACCAAATGCAGTAGTGTATGTATGCAATGGACAAGCCTTTACCAACCAATTGTAAATTTGGTGAACCCCCGGGGTAGGGGGTTCTGACCCGATGGGCGGGCAAAACTTGGTATATAGTGATTTATATGTAAAACAATTTGATAACAGACTCCTTTAAAGCTATTGATATTAATGTGAAAGTAAATGAATATTGTTGAATGGAATAGGGAGCCACTTTATCAAAATTGTAAATTTCATGATCCTAGGGGTAGGGTGTGTTAGTTTTGAAAGGGCCGGGGCCAACTGGTCCATTGTATGAAATTGTGTTAACATATGAAGCATTCGTTAACTTCTTCTTTGATAACCAATGTCCCATTCTTTTCAATTTGAATGAAGCATCTTTGGGTACAAAGGGGCATCATAAAGGTTGGTAAATTTCGAGGTCTCTTGCACCCCTGGGGCGCTTGGGGGTGGGGCAAAACACTGCTCCAAAAGTGACCAATTTTCGAGAAAAAAGATCTATGCGACTTTACAACCGCACATGTTCTGCACGAGAAACCAAATTGCTATACATGGATTAAGATCAAGAAGGCTTTTACCAAATTGGTAAATTGGGGATCCCCCGGAGTAAGGGTGTTCGACCCCAGGGCGGGGCCAAACTTGGTATAAACATAGTGTTTATATGTAAAACATTTGAAAAACATCTTCTTTAAAGCCTAATGATATTATGTGAAACTAAATGAAATATTTTGAAATAGTAGGGAGCCCTTTTTTATCAAAAATTGTAATCTTAATCTGATTCCTAGGGGTAGGGTTCTTGTATTAAGGGTGGGCCCAAATGGAATCATTGATAAATGTGTGTGAAGACAACTTTGAACATTTTTAACTTCCCTCCGCACCATGTCCCTGAGAGAACTCAAATGTCATAGTGATGTATGGTGCATGGCAAAGCCTTTACCATAAATTGTAAAAAATTTGGTGACACCCGGGGTAGGGGTTCTGAACCCCAGGGCAGGGGGGGGGCAAACATTGGACATAGTTGTTTATATTGTTAAACATCTTGTGAAAAACATCTTTCAAAGCTACATTGATTATTAATTGTGAAAGTAAATGAATATCTGGAATGAGAAGGGGATGCCTTTTGGTCATATTTAAACCCACCCTGGCAACCAAAGTGTGTGGGGGGGGGGGGGTTACTGGAATCAAGTTGTCTGTCCTCTGTCTGTAGCAGATGTTCCCAAGACTTTAGTGTTAGCCTTTCTAACAGAGATCCACACTATCATACTATATCGGTCAACCTATTGCATTGTGGGGTCCAAAACGGGCCAAAGGTCAAGCAACACTGGACACTCGGAAGTAGCGATCATTGTGGTCTGGGCGTCAAAGAGATGATCCCATTTTGCCTAGAGTCACTATACGATCAGTACATGGGACTACTATCTATAATAATAGATGGTCTCCGGTTCCAGAGGGCATTAATCCTTCTACCTAGATGTCCTAATATATACATACTATACTACTCATGAGACGAAGATGTTCTTTTATCGAATTTTATGGGCCAGAAGTCCAGTGCACTGAACATCAAAGTAGCAATATGATATTCCAAGCTCTTCTCAGCATTATACCTTTCTAACCTAAAATCATCATTAATCATACACATGAGACTCCAACAAGGGATCAAAGAATTGTTCTCTGTATGAAATTGTTGGGTCAAAAGGTCAAGGTTACTCAAGCTCCCTGAGTTTACTCAGGTGACTTAAAAATCTTACTACTTATTTGACATAGTATACGAACAAATGTATCATTAAACACACGTACTCAAGAATCCGTCCACCCACAAGACGCACTATCTGTAATTATCTCCAATGAGATTTTAATCAGTATATGATATAGTTACATTATCTGTAATAGATTGTCTACATCACGTGACAGACCTGGAAAATGTCCTGTTTCAACGGAGAATGTCCGTGATCTCATCAAACACGGGAAGGACTTTGCGGTAGGCAAACTTTCAGAGACCAAACCGGAGAACGTTCCTCGCCATTAAACGCTATCTAGAAGATTGTTTAGGCCACTGACTTCTGAAATCGAGTTATCGTCTGCCAGGTGGAGGTAACCGTTCTCTACAGGAGGACGTTCACCTGCCAATGTTTGGTCGACATAACCCTAGCTCCAGTTCGGCTGGGGCATACGCCAAAGAAATGTCGCGATGCATTTCATTGATATTATTTATAGATTATGCTGGTCTTCTTTTTTAAAAAATGTTTTGGCAATAAATACAATGTATAGAATGTGTACACCACACGTGGGGGTGTTTTGAATCAAGAAGTCAATAGAATGATGCCATTTAACTCAATGCATAGTTTATTGATTACCACATGTTTTGAGACTATTTTTATATTCAATGTCAGATTATTTTGAGGTTATTCTTGTTTATTCCGGATTGATTTTGGCTGATGACCAAATAAACACAAAGAATTTCCACTATAAAAAGAGGGAATCGCATTGCTCCAGCATTTAAAGAAAAGCCAATCTACAGTGAAGTTACATTAACCTTACGAGCAAAAACTCAACTGCGTTTCAAAGCAACGAAACAAGAATCTTATAATTTATGTAAGTATGATATTTTATTGGTTCAAATTCTATTGGCAGTTTACTTTATATCTCGAAATAAATGATAAAATGTTCTGATATTTTCTTTTGTCTAACATCTGATATTCATTTTTTTCTTAGATTAAATTTTAGTTTTCTGTTTAACAGCTAAACCGCAATGGACCGGAAAGAGTACAGACATTACATGGGGGAAGAGCCTCATTTTCATCCCGAGAAAAACATAGTGAAAGGAACAGATGTGTGCAAAATCGGGAATCTGAGAGTGCAGGCAAAAGTCCCCACCGTTCAATACCCAGTGCGCACGAGATCCGACAGCGTTTGTTCTGAAAATGAGGCCCCACTGGTCGGGTCCCCACCCACAATGCCACATCTTGGACCCGCCTTTGTCTCCCAGACGTCCACGCCCTGAACTGGCGGAGTTTTATCAAGAGCGTTTCAATTGGATACAGCACCAAAGGAAAAACGCTTGTTCCATGAGTTTGACATTAAATGGCAGTAGGTTCTTCTGCACAAAACAATAAAATTATCTCAATCTTTAATATTGCATGTATTAATGGATATATGACTGAGAAATCAGAGATTCGAAAGCCTTAAGGAAGTATAATTGATAGTTTGAAAATGTGTATATAGAATGTTTTAATGAATGTACAGTAAGCGAGGATGAGGCAAAACCCAAGAGTATGTACAAATAAAATATTTAAAACAGACTGAAGCTTTCGCTTACCTGTTAAAACGCTGCACAAAGTCACCGGAATGGTATTTCAAAGTCAAAGTGTTTAATGTTAAAGAGGTCACATCTTTATAAGTCAAGGGTTATTGATTCATTACCTCACACAAAGTCACCATTCAAAAACATGGGCTCCTACGGAACATATGATTGGTGCTTCAGCTTGGAGCATGGAGCCAATCAGAAAGTGGCTTTTATAACCAGTTGAAAACGAAACCAAACGCGCATGGCTAGGCGTTGACAACATGACGAAGCGTAGAATTTGCGGCCAGTCACCATTAGACCGGTACCATAGATTGTTTTTTTCGGAAATAAGAAATGAATCTTATATTTCTTCGGGTGAGTAGACGTATCACCAAATTTTTAGACGGTAAAACTCATCAATGCGCGAAGCGCATAGAGGAAAAGTTTTACCGTCTAAAAATCACGGTGATAACCTGCATATCACCCGAAAAAAATATAAGATTTATTTCTTTCATTTAATTTTATATTACAACAACAAAATAATGTTCATTAGGCTTTACTTGTTGTTTCAGGTACGTGATTCGAAAAACACCTCAATTCTTAAAGGGACAGGGACACGTTTCGATCTAAAAATTTTGAAATTTTAGATTTCCATTTTTAATGTTTACAATTTTCTATTGATCAGCAAAACTTTGAACGTTATTTGTTGAGTTACAAGGGATATACAGCACTTACAATTCTTCACTATGTAAACAAGTCGAGAGTCATGTTTTTGCATCTCATTTTGTTTCAAACATGGTATTTTCTGTGAAGCAATCTTTATGTAAATAAAAACAAGGCTCGAGCCTTGTTTACATAGCAAAGAATTGTAAGTGCTGTATCTCACTTGAAACTCAACAAATGACGTTCAATTTTTTGCTGACCATTAGAAATACCATAAGTGAGCACTGTAAACATTAAAAATGAAAATCTAAAATCTAATCATTTTTAGCTCAAAACGTGTCCATGCCCCTTTAAAATGAGAATCGGCGCTAGGTGATCACGTGAAATAAAATAAAATGATATTAATTTCCTAATGCGAGCCGCATGAAACAACGAATTGTCCAAGTATGCTTTGTCAATTATGTTTTAACAAATGGGACACGTTATTTGAAATTGACTACGACTAAATCATAAACTATGAACAATTAGAGGACGAAAAATCTGAATTATTAATTACGTACATTACAAATAAAATTAACACGTGGTGTTCATGAGATCCCACGTAAGAAACTTGTATCTGAAACAAGAAATCCCATTGGGTGATTTAGTTTTAGCAAATTATTGCGTCATCCTCCGTCTCAAACCATGTTTGAATGGTGACCGAAGTCAAGAGTTTGTGCGACGCAACGAATCGATAACCTCTGACTTGTGAAAAGGTTAAGAACAGACATCAATGGGAATGCTGCACCTGTCCTTTGAGTGATCCGTCAAATTCCATAGAAGGTACCAAATACAATTTGTATTTTGTACCATAAATCAGAGTTATATATATATATATATATATATATATATATATATATATATATATATATATATATATATATATATATATTATATATTATATCTGTGTGTGGTGTGTTGTGTGTGTGTGTGTGTGTGTGTGTGTGTGAAATAGTCCATTTATATAAAAAGCTATTTAGTAATAATTCCCGATACCTTATACGACTGAACACTCAGTTCACCGTACAATATTTTTCAAACTTCGGGCTAAAGTTTTATATGACGATTACAATATTACTTATCGATTGGCCGCATGGTTTCAATAAAAGTGAGTTTAGAATGGCCTCGCTATGCCATTCTTTCAATGTGATCAGTCACTAAAATCAACTAGTAGCCTTACCTAAATATGCACTTGCTCAATCAAGCAGCGACACACAGTAACAGGAACGATGGTAAAATACGGAGACCACCCGCTTCTGTCCTTTATATGCATATACGTGTGTGATACGTCTAGCGTTGATGGCACCCTGGGTGGGGGCGAGGAAATAAAATATTTCAAAACAAGGTGACAGAAACAGTATCGGATAGTATTAAATTAAAATACTAATTTCATTTGTCCAATTATCATTACAAGTTGATTTAGTGATAGCTATTTCCTCATGAACGCGCCGCAGACGTACACAATGCGCGCGTGGATTTTGACAGATATAATTTATTGTACGACTAGGAATTCCTACAGAAATGAAAGTAGAGTGTAATTATAAAAGAAACAGTATCGGATAGTATATTGAATTACAATAATAATTTCATTTGTCCAATTATCATTACTGATAGCCATTTCCTCATGAACGCGCCGCAGACGTACACAATGCGCGCGTGGATTTTGACAGATATTGTGTACAATTCACAACAATACACGTCTATTTTAACGACTGGGAATTCCTACAGAAATATAGTAGAGTGTAGTTTCACCGAGGATTTGGTCTGTGGCAAGGCCCCTTAATTCCGGGCAGTCCGCACTATATATTAAATTCACGCCGGTATAAGCTTCATGAAGTACGCCGGCGTGAAGAGTCACAGGTCATACCTCCATGTAGTTACTACACTCCATTTTGTTTTGTAATAATAAATTTTATAAATAATAAATTGTGTAAATATCTCTCTCTCTCTCCTTTGGAAATTTAAGCACCAGTGCTTTCATGGGCTATCCTTTGGTGTAAATCCATGATACGTTTGTACTTCATTTATACTTTATAAATATGTCTAGTCTTATGATTTGCATAATATTTTACCTGATATGGATATAAATTATATTTCATTATTCTTGTCATTTTAGAGCTGTTTTAATGTGCTACATATTGTATTAATATCACCCTGTATCATTGATTTTTACCCTGAATAAATCTACTACTACTACTACTCTCTTTCCACCGACTTCCGCTCCTCCCCAACAAAGCAAGCATATTTATCTACCCCCCCTCCCCGGCTGCAGCGTGCGACCAGCGCGTTTGACCGCGTGACCGAATTTTAGTTGCATGCTACACACTTGCATTTCTATAAACACAGCTAATGCAACAAGCTCTTAAATTTTCCCAGGGAAATTTGAAGACATGATATTATATTGCATATATGTATTCCTGTTGCTTGAAAACCTACACACACAAAAGATAGCAAATCTTTCTGCAATCGGTACAACGTATGCATATATGCTTATATATGCAACATTAATGAAGACATGTTGTGTCGTGCAGAAATTAAGGCGTAATCAGGTCACATCAGGGAATGTCGATTTCACCACGTGGTATTGTTAGTAAACGAAAAAATCACGTGGTTCAATTTATTGATGAATGGCAGAGTAAAAATCATAGATACGACGAAATAATCATGAACCTTTTCTACAATCAGAGTGTCTATAGTAATAGTAATCGGACTAAACACATTCTCTGTATATACACTATAAGCCTTTTAACGTAAAAACTTAAATTTAACAACACAACGATTAATTCTTTTGACCTTATTTCCAGCTTCATCCTTATCTACCTCTCTGATCTTCCCCCTCGATTTTCCACTATGCCACTATGAGCAGTCATAACAAGAAGTGGCGTGCTTTTGGGGTCTACACGCATGGGGCCCTTCTATATAAATTGAAAATTTTCTTTTCTGTCAACATTGCGGCAGAGACTTGCGGGTAAATCAGAATCGTTCACAGGCATAACAAAGTACATTCCTTTCTCTTAAATTGTAAGTATTGCATTAACTTATAATTATGTTGTCAGAAATTTTGAGCTTTTAAAAAATTAAATCAGACTTGCAGAATGTATTATATTTAAGATTTTAGTTTCTCAGCATATGTACATTTTAAAAGATTTATTTATTTTTTGTAGAGACAAACATCAAATATGTCGTCTAGAGGGGACTTTAGGTCTGAATTCAAATGGGCGGGCAGGGAGCAACCTCACTTTAAACCAGAAATGAACGTTGTTGCTGGTCAGGATCTGTATAACTTGAGACCTGGCGACAGGCACCGACTAAAAGTAGACCTGAAAAACCCCAAACAAATTCCAGTAGAAGTTCCAAATCCGCAAAACTCATCCTTTAGGAGGCACCGTTCCGACTCTACAAGTTCCGACACCGGGACCATCTCCCCTATCGGGTCCCCAACAACGTTCAGCCCAATATCGGTACCTTCGTCCTCCCTCCCGTCCGATTCCTCAAGCAGATTTCTGGCACGTGCTTTCAGCATCGAGACGACGCGCCCCACGTCTGCAGAGAAGTACTTTAAAACCGAATTTGACATTAAATGGCAGTAAAACAGTCTTTCATTCGGACAGACGGGTGTGTATAAAGGACAACTAGTCTATGTGAATATGGCATTAAATGTTCATGCACATTGAATTCATCCCCATAGATATAGCTGCGATCTCATTTGTGTGCATATAACATGACTTTATCACGTTCCATGGACGTTAAATTTGATGCATTAATTGTTCTGTATTAAGGTAACAATTTCATTGTTCGTTTAGTTTACATTTTGTAAATATTTCATCACTTTTGCATCCAATTTGTATTAAGTTGACACGTTCTTGAATCGATTGTTGATGTAAAATATTACATGTTCAGTCAGTGCTTTTTGTCTAGTTGTTGATTAACAAATAGTGCTGAAAATTTATTTTTTTGTACAAATAAAACCTGATGGTTTACTTCTTTGTTTACCACGTGGTTCTGGAGTTCACCTGATTTGCCCGGCAAACCCAAATAGCGGTGACCGAGATACCGCAAGCCGGCGAAATTGTAAACAACTCTTATCAATGTCAAGGACGTCCAAATCTGACGACCGGCGCTTTAAAATAGAATGTACTCTACTTGATAGAGTTGTTGCGGGTTTCACATAGCGAAAAGCTGAAATATGGGAGAATCTTGCATTCTAACGCTCTATAACGATGTACATGATTATTATTAGGGACCCTTTCACAAATGACATGCTGCACGATTTGCACACACGTACATAACATACACCCAATTTACATCGTAACGCTGCCATGGCTTGGTTAACAATATGGAGGGTTGTACGTACAAGTATGTAATAATATGAAATACTGTTCAGTAGAATTGTGTGAAAGATACCACGTGACGATGCAAGGCAGTAACTAATAAAAACTAACTTGCGTTGATCGAATATACGCAAGGATACACCCCCCCCCCCCGGTCGGTTCTATTTGTGATATTGGAACGAGAGCAAGAAAAATGTTCTAAGAACAAAAATCCTGTAACATCAAGGACATTAAAATGGCTGGTCCTGGGTTCACAACCAAGACGTTACGATAGGTTACCGTAGTGCCGGGCCGTAGTGATAGGGCTCCTTCGACAAGAGCTCGGCATTTAGAAGTGAGAATCACGGGTCTTTTGGATATGACCTTTAAAACGGGAGGTCCCGTGTCGCAGCATGTGTGGCACGCAAAAGAACCCTCACTGCTAAAAGCCAGCATAGGCCTAAATTTGCTGTCCTGCATCGGCAAACCTGAAGTAAAAAACAAAGATACAATTGATCCTGTACAGTTTACGACTGTCTATATATAGCCCATGCAGTTGATACCTCTATAACCGACCCTGTGCAGTTGATAACTGCCTATCGCCCTAAGACAGGCGATCCTGTATATTTGATAACTGTTTATCGCCTTGTAACAGCCGACCCTGTACAGTTAACACCCTGCAAGACAACCGATCCTGCACAGTTGATAACTATTTATCGCCCTAAAACAGCCGACCCTGTGCAGTTAATGACTGTTTATCGCCCTATAAGACAGTCGATCCTGTGCAGTTATTAATTGTTTATCGCCCTAAGACAGCCAATGCTGTGCAGTTAATAACTATTTATCGCCCTATAAGACAGCCGATCCTGTACAGTTAATAACTGTTTATCACCCTATATTATGCAGTTAATAATGCCAATCACCTTCAGACAGCCCTAAGACAGGCGATCTTGTACAGTTGATAACTGTCTATCGCCCTAAGCTAGGCGATCCTGTACAGTTGATAACTGCCTATCGCCCTACGACAGGCGATCCCGTGCAGTTGATAAATGCCTATCGCCCTAAGACAGGCGATCCTGTACAGTTGATAACTGTCTATCGCCCTAAGACAGCCGACCCTGTACGGTTGATAAATGCCCATCGCCCTAAGACAGCCGATCCTATACAGTTGATAACTGTCTATCGCCTCAAGATAGGCGATCCTATACAGTTGATAACTGCCTATCGCCCTAAGACAGCCGATCCTGTACAGTTGATAACTGCCTATATCGCTCTAAGACAGCCGATCCTGTATGGTTGATAACTGCCTATCGCCCTAAGACAGCCGATCCTATACAGTTGATAACTGTCTATCGCCCTAAGACAGCCGATCCTATGCAGTTGATAAATGCCTATCGCCCAAAGACAGGCGATCCTGTAAAGTTGATAAATGCCTATCGCCCTAAGACAGCCGATCCCATGCAGTTGATAACTGCCTATTGTCCTATGAAAGCGGATCCTATGCAGTTGATAACTGCCTATCGCCCTCAGACAGCGGGTCATATACAGTTAATAACTACCCATCGCCCTAACACAGGAGCTCATGTACAGTTGATAGAGTTATGCCTATCGCCCTACGACCACGCGGAACTCCGCGCGGGGCTCGTACCTCGCACACTGTTTATACGGAGCGTAGCGGAGTTAGCCGAGGATTGCCGATTGCCCTAAGACAGCCGATCCTGTACAGTTGACAACTGCCTATCGCCCTAAGACAGCGGATCATATACAGTTAATAACTACACATCGCCCTAAGACAGCCGATCATGTACAGTTAATAACTACACATCGTCCTAAGACAGCCGATCATGTACAGTTGATAAAGTTATGCCTATCGCCCTAAGACAAGCGATCCTATGCAGTTGATAACTGCCTATCGCCCTAACACAGGAGATCATGTACAGTTGATAACTACATATTGCCCTAAGACTGGCGATCATGTACAGTTGACAACTACATATCGCCCTAAGACAGCCGATCATGTACAGTTGATAACTAACTGTCTATCGCCCTAAGACAGACGATCCTGTATAGATGATAACTGACTATTGCCCTACGACAGTTGATTCAGCAAAGTTGATAAATGCCTACTTCAACTGGACGTGTTGAGGTGCATGGTACTATATGCAAATTATCACATTCTTCAATGTATCGATCGCGTTTAAATATAAACCCAGAAAGTTTGATTTAATCATCTCCTCATGTAACCAAGAAGTACTAGCTTCCCTGCTAAACACGTTTTCACTGTCTATACCAGAACAATCATTTCTGGATCAAGGACTTCTAATTAATTTTCCGATGCAAAATTGGGTGGGGGCTGACATTTTCCATCGGCTGCGGTATATGGGAGTTATGATTATTAGTGAAGGTAACAAACATTGATCAAATACAAAATTAAGAGTTGGGTAAAACAAGGACCCTTGGACCACCATGATCAGGTGACAGTCAAGAACGGTCTGACAATTAGTATGAAACACTTACTGATTGTATTTGTAAATTAGATCTGAATACAACACGTGTGCTCAAATGGAACATCTATGTACAATAAAAAAAAAAAAAGAACAATGGGGGGGGGGGGTGGGGGGTAACAATAAGGAAAACAACAAAACAGAAATAATTTTCATTTGCATATATATATACAAGTACCCATACTCGGCCAATCCGCGGCATAAGTTACACGTAGGCACAAGTTAGACAAACGTTGTGCACGAGGTCCGCTTAAGTCACTTGGACACGCGCTGTCATACCCTTGCATAAGCTATGTTTTCGGTGGGGAAAAGCTATGAATAAGTTACCCATACGTTAGACATAGGTTATATATTCGTTCAACGCGTTTGAAGTACATTTAAGTTATATATGCGACCAAAGAAAGCGTCCTCTCGATTTTTTTTTTTTTTTTAAATTCAGCTTTGAACGCCAGCGCATTGAACAATTATTTCATACCACGGAATAAGTTGTCTAGAACGCTATAATGTGACTGGTCTATTACCTGAGCAAGATAAAGGACTCGCAATAAGTGTGACCGGTCGGCAGGGGATGTTTACTCCTCCTAGGGACCTGATCCCACCTCTGGTATATTCAGGGGTTTGTTTTTGTTAACTCTTTAAAACTTGTATTCCGTAAAGGACTTACGAGATTGATCAATGTTCGTTATCTTCACCTTTTCATCAAAAGTAATCAATAATTTAACTTATTCGTCAAAAACGTGAATTTCCCCCGCATAATTACACCTATATTAGAGTTATTCCGTGTTTGTTTCGCTTTATTGTATACGCCTTGCAGGTCCCCATTATCGTGCTTTGCCTATTGTTTCGCGTTATCGAGTCTTTCATTTGCGTTATATGTAAAATTTTACGCTTTTGTTTTGCGTTATTTCGCCTTATATTTGCTTAAATGCGCCTTTGATTCGCATTCTAGTACTCAGTTTCAGAATGAGGTTCTCATATTTGGATCGTGGTTTGAAAGACGTTTACTGTTTTGTTTTTTGACACCCATTATGATGATATCACGCAACGGTGTGCAGAGAAAACAACGCGCAATGTAAAAACAACACATATACTGTCATTCAAGGCCCACATTTACATTAAATTTGCATTCCCAGGGGCAATGAGAGGTTAAGTAAGTAATTTACATAGGCTTTTTTTAATATTGTTTTTTTTATAACAGTTTTTTTTTTTTATTAAATTATTCCTGCACTCTTAAAAGCTTGTACTTGCCAGTAAACTAATGAAACTGCCGTGGAACAGCCAAATCTACATATTTTCTCTCAGGAACCAGAAACCTGTATTCAGTCAAATTGAAATATAAGTACATGTAATATGATATAAAGTAAATTCAACTCAGTTCACAACATGGATCTTTGCGAGTGGTTGAAGAGGTCACGTAATAAAGTGGGAAAAAAATCTTTACATCTGCTCAAGAACCGCAACTGACAGTGTTTTTAATCTACCCAGGTAATCAACAAATAACACCTAACGGTATACTAGTAACTAATATAAATCTGCAAGATCTGATGAAAATTTCAATAAAAATTGCTTGAGAGCATATATGTACCTAAATGGATTTTAAATCGTCGTAAACTCAAACACAAGAACGATGATGGCCGAACATTATCGGATTGCAGAGACGGAGGTCATTCGAAGAAGGAAATTTTACATACTGATGGAAATTTAGTTTTAAGAAATTAATGTTACGCAAATGTGTCACTCTGACATTGAATTAAAAAAAAAAAGGCACAAATCTCTTTCGCATTTTTCAGAAATGGTGACCTGGGGTCAATCGGATCACGCTCGTCAATTTTCGGTTACGGGAATAGCGCGGTAGTTACGATTGCTTGGGCTGCGTTCAAGATAGCTGCGGCTCGTAGGGCTCTTGGTAGCGCAGATTGAACGCATGCTTAGGCTAGCCCTGACGTAGCGAAACAAGCGTTAATTCACACAGTGTGTTCCAAATACCTAGAATTCCTAGCCTAGCGTAGGCAGCGCTACGATCTGAACGAGCACCAGGGCTGCGTCAAATCGTAGCGGGCTACGTAGGCCTCGGTAGCGCTACGATCTTGAACGGCATGCTAGAGCGCCTGACTAGCGATACAAGCGTTATTCACACAGTACGTTCAAGATACCTAGAATTCTAGCCCTAGCGGCTAGGCGAGCCGCTACGATCTTGAACGCAGCCCGGGTGCGTTCAAGCTCGTAACGACTAACGTAGTGCCGGTAGGCTACGGACTTGAACGATGTGCTAAGCTAGCGCTACGTAGGAATAACAAGCGTTAATTCATCTAGCTTAGCCGCTACAATCTTGAACGCAGCCACAATGTCAATACACATCGGAAATTACGAAGTAGTTATAAACGAAGCGATGTTTTCTGCTGACTTGACGACATTATTGCTACAGATCAACTCTGATTCAATGATATTATAATTATATATTGTCATTTTATTTATTTACCGTCAGCTAGTTTGTAATTCTTTGAAATGCATCCTCCTCCTATAATGTACATTCCAGTAAGGTTTGTTTACAGCATGACTGAGGCCACCAGAGGGGTTTATAAGAAAACTTTTTCCCAACCTTCCCTAGAACCACAAGACCAGTTAACCGGACTCTCCTGGTGTAGATTCAAGTTTGATTCCTGGGCTAGAATTGGATCATTAATGGACTAGGAACAATGCAACTATACGGATGTGAGATGCGGCCCAAGGACACTAGAAACTTTTTAAATTGTTCAGATTCCAAATCTACATCACTTAAGTGCTGTTAAAGCAAACTATTGCACACTTACACAAAATAAATAATATAACCCGACACTAAATTCATACAACTTGTACCATGCTAAAAGTTCCTTCAGATTACATTTAAGAGCAATAGAACTTTTGTAAGTGAATCATCTTTGAATCCACACTAAGAGTGCTAGATCATGTTTCATTACACAATGATATTAACTAGTGGATTACACCACTTCCGTACTTATACCCGTTTACAGGAATACATTAATCATTGGGACCACTTACACATCTATCCCCCCTCTGAATCTACCAGCCATTAAAAGCCTCAATATTTGGATTAAATTCAAGACCTGGTTTGGAATTCAGAAACCAACAGACTGGTGGACATAGTGCCACACTATCACCTGAGCCTCAGGGATGAACAAATAATTAGCTTAGATATTTATCAATTCTTCAAGATCAAGTCATAATGCACAGGTTAGTATATGGCCTGCCATTGAGTCAACTGCTGTCTCGTGTGTTTCATAGCAATTGTTAAGCCGCTTTTCATACACTGATACGGATTGTTCCGTTTACCTGATCAAGACTGGGCTCATGGTGGGTGTGACCGGTCAACTGGGGATGCTTACTCCTCCTAGGCACCTGATCCCACCTCTGGTGTGTCCAGGGGTCCGTGTTTGCCCAATTCTGGTTTTGTATTTTATTTGGGACTTGCGAGATTGATCACTGTTTGTTATCTTTGCCTTTACAGTTTATCTGTAATAAATGACTGGGTGTCTAGATAATTAGTTGGAGAGTGGAAGCTGAAAAAGGAAGAAATAAGCTGTAAAAACCATTATAGACAGTCTGTTGATAGATCAATACTATATATAGCATATAGTACTATATATAACTCAATCATAATATTGCCACACAGTATTTGTACAGGGACTATTATCTCTTATGCCATAAAAAGTCTGTTGATAGATCAATAAATTGGTATACATATATAGCATATTTAAACAATAAAATGCTTTCTTTGTTGGTTTATTGGGTGATGAAGGAAACTAGCATTGCAGAAAAAATTCATAACCCACATTTATCCAGATAATACATGCTAAATATATAGCATCTACAATATTCAATGAAGTAGAACTATTTTCTGACTCAAAATCCATTCAATAATAATTACCAAAAGCATTCTTAAAATCTTGAATCATTATGAGTGATAAACATACAATTTACAAATGTTTAGTTTTACAGGTGCAATATGTAGACATTTAGAATAAACATGCTGACCACCAAATGAAAATGCTAATTTCTTGGGTTGTTGTAATGTTGCATTATGGGTGTTAGCTTGATTGAGCTAGCACAGCTTGCTGTGACACGTACTTTCTTTGTTAAATGGCCATGTTTTAGGCCAGATCTTTTATGGCTGACCAACATGTTTTGATGTTAAAATCAATCTTGGTATTTACTGCTGTATATAGGTGAGCCAGTCAGCCAATGATTAAGCACACAGCTGGATTTCCTGGCCCCCATCTTGTTTAGAAATCCTCTGTAGACCGACAACAACTGGTCTCTATGTTTGCCTTATCAGGCCTTACAGACCTCCTTGGTTTGTGTATTAAGCTCGGTCTGTTTATTATGCAGTATTGAATTTCGGTCAACAAAGTTTCTTCAGAATCTCTGCTTCAAATACAAGAAAAGAAATACTGTCATTATCTGAGCAGGTGCTTGCTTGGCAGATGTAAAGTATAGAATGACCTTGCATCTCCAATATGTCTGCATTTCATAGTTTCCCTAAACTCTATTATACTTGTCATCTCCAGGTAAACAACTTATTTGTGGTCAGTTCTGACCTCTCCATTCCTTGTTTACACATACAGAGGATAACAACACTTACGTGTTTTAATTTCCTAAACAAATTTCATATTATTTGACCGTTTTGACTGACATTTTGTTATGACAGCGAACCACAGAAAACACCCCCGTCCTTACCTGAATACACAGTTTCAAAACAACCTACTTCCCATAAACAAATAAACTGGTGCTCATTTAAAACACCTATACAAATAATTATTCTGCATTTCACCATTCACATGGGTCGAAGTTAAAACTAATGCTTGATCATATTGGCAAATATCATAAACTTGCATCTATAATATTCTGTTGTTAAAAGCTTCTTTTTTTTTTTTCTCTCGATGTTTACAACAGAATTTCAGCCAAGTGCATATTAAGAAGTTTGACACACATTCATTATTTACAAACTACCTGAAACTTAAAAGCTTTCTAATACACTATAGTAGGTCTTATCTCAAGGCTACAAAATATTTACATTTCTCATTTCTGCTGAGTCTGTTATTCCAGGTGACTTAATTCAGTTTTCCTCAATGTCAAGGTCAACTGAGAGAACTAAATACACAAATACCGAGAACGAGGAACTGAAATTATTGGCCATTTGCCCCCCCCCCCCCCCCCCCTCCCCCCCCCCCACCCCCCCCCCCCCCCTTTCAATGGAAAAGGATTATTAAAATGGGATAATAGATGGTAAAATATGAGGTAATAAATGTTGGGTGGAACCTATTATTCTTATTCCAGATTTTCAACTAGCGTTTGTTTTTAATGCAAAAAATACCACCATCAACCCCCCCCCCCCCCTCCCATCTGTTGAATTTCATACCAACCTGATATAAAGTGTAGAGGAAAGTGTAGAGGAAATTCTATGATTCAATACAAGTACATGTGTGAATTACATTTCTCATTTACTGTGGAGCAATGATATATAACACAGTAAATGAGATCCCTTTATAATATGCACATCTTCACATTGTGATCTTTCTTTGTAACAATTTCATTAAAAGCCTTCCAAGGGTTTAGGAGGAGTTTACAAAGACAGAGTATTTTGCAATAGAATAAGTTATGTCCAAGGGCCATAACTCCTTTAAAAACATTGGATAGCATTCCCCTTGTAATATGCACATCTCCACATTGTGATCTTTCTTTGTACCAAATTTCATCAAATTCCCCGAAGGGTTTAGGAGGAGTTGCAAAGACAAAGTGAAAGGGACAGACAGATAGACAGACGGAAGGCAGCAGTATATCATAATACGCCCGCTTCTTTATGCTTCTCTCAGAAGAGGACATAATTAATATGCTATGAATATATTGGGAAATTTTGCATTACTTTGACAAAGACATAAATCTATGAGTTTAATATCATGGAAATTTGTGTGAAAAATCTAAGTGGTCTGACTAATTATTCGACAGAAAACTTTAAGGATGTGCACTGTAACACTTATTGCAATATACTGCATGTTATTGTCCAATTAACATGCTCTCTACTAATATCCTGCTGGCTGATTAATGACGGAAATATTTTCATGGCTGGGATCCAGGCCAGCTAGATCTTTCTGCTCTCGAACAGGAAGCTGTTCTTGACACACATATGAATTGCAAATTTTAGCTGGAAAGTCTGTCATAACAACGGGCTGTGCAATCACGATATTGATAAGTCTCTAATCCTCTTACTCAATTGTTAGTCCACATGAGACACCAGTCTGAACATGCAGTGCCATAAAGTCAAAGATTAGAAAGTTAATCATAATCTTATCAGTTAAGGTGGTCAAATTCTCAAGTTGCAAGATACAATATGGCCACCTATGTTTACTAAAGACCTTAAAATGATGATTAAATTCAGTATATTATGTATATGTGTGCTTCATGTCATGCCTGAAAATATATAGACTGGGAATACTATTATTTCTGTCTCTTTGCATGAATGAAAAATACAAGATCATATCATATAAAGCAATTTTATATATATATATTTGTTAAATCTATAATTAAACAAGATCATGTGACATATCACATAAATTTATTGCACAATGTTTTACTTGTATCAGAATCCTTTAAAAGTCACATGAAATTTCCCGTGCTTTCCTTTCCTTGCTTTTGTTCCCGTTGCCATGGTAACTTACATTATGTAATTCCCCTATGGCACCAACATAATACCTGTCTGTTGAGTTGAATTACGCAACACTAGATGTCCTCAAAACACTGTCTCCATAGAAACACATTAGCTGGAATTTCATCTGAGATTTGAATTTATTTAGGAGCTCCTCTTGCAACCTACAAGTAAAATGACATTATGGTCTAGTCAAACAAAATTTGTTAAGACTTGAATGAGAAAGAATAAAAATCTGTAAATATTGGAAAAGTGTTTTGTAAAGAAAACCCTATGGTGATCTTTCCTTTTATTCAAATATCTGTTTTTTAAATGTTCTTAGCTTGTTAAAAATAGATTTCCTGAGTAAATACAATGCTGTGGACAAGAGATATAACCTGGCGCTGAGTACACTGTTTTTTGGCTGAGCGCTACTGTTTGATGGCCATGTGATTTGAAGTATTACAAGGAAACACAGTCACACCAACAGACTACACTGTAGATTGTAACGATTATACCGTAAAAATCCGGATATAAACAAATACTTTGACATAACTCATTAGTACAATGTGAACCAGCAAGGCCAAAATATCCAAGTCAACAGTACTATCTATATATCTAACTTCAAATTATTCTAAATATAGCCCAGTATCGAGGGAATCATCTTAACTGGCAGATTGGAATATCGGTGAATGCGAGAAAAGATTTAAATCCCATGCAGTTCTGTTTTATCAGACAGAGTAGAAGATTCGATGTGGCCTTGAAAAGACAAAAAACAAGAGGAGAAGCAACGAACTCTAAACTGACACACGATTTACGTGTTTTTTGTTTCTGAACATGTAATGAGATGTTAATGAGGTGGGTGTAAATTAGGTTTACGCTCAATTTGATACACCTAACATATTCAAATGAATTTAAAATAAAATGCCCTCTTAATCAAAACAAATTCGTACTTTGAATAATTCTGAAGCTAAATTGGCTTAAATTATTTTTTTTTGCATTTTGTTTTTTTCAAGAAATATCAACATTAAAAATAGGCTTACGTACTTTAAAGACAATTTTCTTGCTGATAAGAGCATTTTGCATCAAAAGTAAATAAGAAAAAAATCGGAGCTTCTCTGTGGCAAAATTTGAACTTCAATCTGACCCTTGTATCACAACCTTCACTGAATATTAGATTACAGGTTCAAGGTCATACAGAATCTCAAATTTCAGAGCATTGATACAGCACAATTGGTGTCACATTGTAAACAGAATTAAGATCTTATTTCTAAAACACACTGGCCTGTACATGAAAAGAGGTGGGGGTTGATGTTAAGAAGTCAGATTATTTAAATTGCATTCATCACAACTGATGATATTTAGTCTCCTTCTTCTCCACCAATATTTGTTGCCCACTACTTTGCTTTGGGTCTGTTTCATGAATTAAATCAGGGCTTACTAATACTTAGTATTTACCTGAAGCGATAACAAATCTGAAGACAAATTTCTACGATAATGACAAACATAAACAGATTTGTTTACTCCCTTTAAGATAACACAATTTCTCTAAATGTGGGTCACATGTCTGAATTGTTTTAAACTCCTCTTTCCATCTTAATGATTATGTCTCATAAATACATCAATTTTGTGCAGATGATGACATTCTTATTCTAATCATTATTCAAATTAACCACAGCAAATTTCTGCAAGCAGAATATGAATTGTGGAAAACAACCTTCTCATTAAAAGCCTGGTGTCTCTGTCAATACTGTAGCTCTACTGGTTTTCATGGATTATCTTACAGTGAATGGGAAATCTCAGAAAGTCACTATCCTACATACAAGGTTCAAATAGGGCCTTAGGCCAAAACAAAGTATTTGTGTGTTTCCTATTTCAATCACTAAAAAATTAGGTAGAGTAGGTATGTAAAACATTTTAATTTATCAAAATATTTTATCTTTTAAAATTATTAAATATCAAGTGAAATTAGATTTTTTAAAATGTTTATTCCCAAGTAAAATTATGATCCCCTATGGTGACCCCACACTACCTCCAGGAATTGGGATTCAAGTATACTTAAATTTGTACTGGATGACTGCCTACTCAACATGGCTCTGCTGTTCTTCAGAAGATTTTTGAATTAAACTTTCTCCCCATATATTCCTATGTAAACCCTTAAATCTGCATTTTGACTAAAACCTATGACAAGGAATTGTCTGTACTAACTTGAATCTGAACTATCTGAGTATGAATGCTTATCAATATGCTTATCATGGCTTTCCTGATCTTGTGAAGATTTCTTCTGTAGAAATCTCCATATGTTTGATCCACTAAGAGTTGTGAAATATGTGCTTACAATGCATGCATCTTGATATATAGAGTACATCTATTCTAACAGCTGGAAATTCTATTAACAACAACGAAAATGTAAACATAAAAAAACTAGAAATACTGTGAGTAAAAC